>CAIGQW010053291.1:232905-243123 GCA_903798125.1 Danio choprae
TATTATTATTTGTATATTTATATTTATTATTATTATTTGTATATTTATATTTATTATTATTATTTGTATATTTAGTTTTCTCTTAACTTTTCCTACATTTTCTGTATTTATTGTATTTCTTCATTCCTCTTGTAGTGTTTTTGTAGTGCGGATGACCAATTTATTTCTGAAGGACTTGAAAACCATAGTGTGGACATGATGATGGAGGGTTTTAGACTGGATTAATATAGAGCCAGATCAGTCTCAATAATAATAATGCATCTGCGAAAATGAAACTCTCACACGCACAGCACAATACACATTTACCAGATCCAATTCCTTAATCCTGAAGACGATTCTTGAGTTCACAAGTAAAGATTTCCCCAATGCTCACACAAATGCGTCTTACCTAAATACACGTAATGTTTACACACACACACACACACACACACACACACACACACACACACACACACACACACACACACATGCATATTAAGTTCTTGGCTTGACTTCTGTCACGCATTTATGAGTGTATGCAGTTTTGAATTGATTGCAGTTTGGATTTGTGCGTGTGAATTATGCCGTGTGCGTATTGATTTCGTAAATGCATTATTATTATTATTATTGAGACTGATCTGACTCCATAGATTAAAGTCTTAATGTCGTTTTCATCCCAATTAATCTGGATTAGTGTAGAAGTCTCCTTTCACCCTCAGAAAGCGAACACTTTAAAGTAGTTAAAGATCCTGTTTTAGATTGGAAACTCTTGTGTTTGTAAATGCTTGTGTGTGTGTGTGTTGTTGTTGTTGTTGTTGTTGTTGTTTTTCCCTGAAATATTTCTGTGGTTTGTTTCTTTCAGCAAAAGAAGCGCAAGGCACAGCCGCAGGACACACGCGGAGGAGCCAAGAAATACAAAGAGTTCAAGTTCTAGAGCTGCTCGTCCTTCAGTCTTTTATTGTGCGGGAGCACACGTGTGTTTGTGCATCGCCTTACCGTGAGCCACGTTTTTCATTTACGGTCAATGTTTTTGTAAATAAAATCCCAGTCCAAGACAAACACGCTTAAGATCTTTCATTTCAGCCACTGTTTTGAGGCTTTTAGATGATTATTAAGGCCATACACGGACTCCCACACTGCTGCAACACTATTCAAAAATAAACAAATGAGCAGTTTTATGTATTTTTGTTCAAGTAAATTGGCCGATGTGTGTGTGTTTCCCAGTACTGGGTTGCGGCTGGAAGGGCATCTGCTGTGTAAAACATTATGCTGGAATAGTTGGCGGTTCATTCCGCTGTGGCGCCCCCTGATGAATAAGGGACTAAGCCGAAGGAAAATGAATGTGTTTTTATGATTTTGGATTGCTGCATTATGGGATTTGTCCTATTTTTTTCACTAGAGCCATGCAAAAATTAATCAGGATTAAGCACATCCAAAATAAAAGTTTGTTGACAACTTTTGTATATTTAATGTGTGTATATATAAATACACGCGCGCATGTTTGAGAATATTTCTATATAAAATATCTGAATTATATATAAATGTAAATATCTATGCAACAGTTATTTTTATAGTTTTGTTACCGTCACATATACATCATACACACACACACACACACACACACACAGTGCTCAGCATATTTTTATCCATTTCGCAGAATATTTGTATCCATTTCTCAGTGAATATAGGCAATGTATTTTGGTGCACTTTAAACAGGTTTATTAAACAGATTAAAATATTATTTTAATAAATGTGTCACAGAACATGTTTAGAAATTAAAAGAAAATACAATTAAATATTGCAAAAACAAATTACAAACTACTAAAATATTTCTTCTTTTTTTGCTTCTCTTGATTTTTCCTGTTTTTAAATTTGTATTTAATATTTTTCTATAACATAAATTTAGGTGTACTAGTTTCTGGACCGTTATCGTAAGTTATTTTGTTAGATGAGCTCCAGATTTGGCTTCAGTGCTCACTAATCTAATGTATATGCACAAATATAATATTGTATTATTATAAAACCTATTAAAAATCTGAATTTAAAAGATAGATTTGTTAGGGGTGAACTCGTATATGCTGAGCACTGTGTGTGTGTAATATATATATATATATATATATATATATATATATATATATATATATATAAAATGTCCAAACTTTTATTTTGGATGCGATTCAGCAGTTTAATTTAGTGGACGTTTTCCTCCTGGACATAATGAAAGGGTAGTAAATTAAGAATACACAAGGGTTCAACTTGTATTTAAATTGCTTTTCTAATGACTATATCTGAAAGGTAGCTTAATTATGCAATAAGGAATTACATTTTGACTCATTTACATAATTTAGTTTAATTTCTAGTCAAAGAGTTGAGCTTTTAACTCAAACAAGGCGTTAGAGAAACATTAACGTTCATCAAAACAGTGTTTCATGCATGTTTATTATAGGGGACACGTTTAAGCAACTGCAATAGTTTAGTTATATAAAATATAATTGTTGTGCAAAATAAATTTGCATAGCAATAAAACCTAATTCCTCTGCTTCTCTAGATTGATTGTTGTTTATGTACAGTAACTGTAAATTACCTAAAAAATAAAACAATTCATTATTCTTTCAGAAAATAAGTAGTTTAATTACAGTATCTAATTACTTTGTTACTAACTTGTAATATTACTTTGAGTTGTTAACCTGAGATGTAAAAATCACGTTTATAAGGGGTTTAAACAGTTTCCCAGTACTGGGTTGCAGCTGGAAGGGCATCCGCTGCATAAAACATATGCTGGATAAGTTGGCGGTTCATTCCGCTGTGGCGACCCCAGATTAATAAAGGGACTAAGCCGAAAAGAAAATGACTGAATGAAGGGGTTTAAACACAGTTGTGTGGCAGGAGAGCGTGAATAACCAGCCTTTAATTGTCAAAATTAATTAATTCTATTTGTTATAATCAGACTTGATAAGAGCAGTCTGCAGAAACACTTTGATTGACATGTCATCAGAGGGGGAAAGCCCCGCCCACTAGTGACCATCTCTCCTTCTTTAGCATAGGATGTTAGTCGTTCTTGAATCTGCCACTATGTTGACACAGGTGTTTGTAGCTCCGCCCTCTTTTGAAAAGAGCACAATCTCATTTGAATTTAAAGCGACAGTCACCAAAACACCAGAATTAGGATCAAAGCCTAAAAGAGTCAGTTACGAAGAGTTATAAAACATTATTTGTGTGGTATTTTGAGCTGAAACCTCTCTCACACACACACACACACACACACACACACTAGGGACATCAGATGCTTATTTTACATCTTGTAAAAAGGAGCATAATAGGTCCCCTTTAAAGCTGAATCTCTCAGACTGCAGTGGCGCTCTCAGGCCAGCAGGAGGAAGTGTGAGATGCTGACAGGAAGTCTGATAGCGTCACCTGACGTCTGGGCTTCAGTTTGACCTACATAACACTTCCACTGGTGCCTGACCTCAGTCCAGAGCAGACAAAAACACACCCACGTCTCCTGAATGAGCTCAAAGGGGGGCTGCACATCAGTGCGAGTGAGATTTGCCCGTTTCTGACACCGTCTGACTGTGATAGCGTTATTTACACTCCAACATCATTGCGATCCTCCTCCTGATGTTTTGAGTTTTATTAATCTCATATTGTTTTCATATTTCGTTATTGATGGCCGTTTTTAAGGTCCCGTGAGATTAAAGTTTTTTAGATGTTATTATCAGTGTGTGTAAGTATTAAAGGGCACCTATTCAATTCAATTCAATTATGATGAAAATAATCTTGTGTAAGCCGTTTGGACAGAACTGTGTGTATGTATAGTGTGTCCACAGTCAAATTGGAGTGATATAATATAATTTTAACATTAAAATAGGATCCAAATCCCTCCCATTTTGAGGCCGACCGTAACGTGATGTAGGAGTGCCGAATTGATTGACAGCCACGTGTTAACATGTCTCCGTAGTAACGCATATAATCATATCAACAAGACAGGACGTGCGCAAAGCAACCGGGATTAAAAGATCTGTTCAGCTCTCTGTGATCATCAGTCATCATCAAATGTGATCAAGAGTGAGTTTAAAACAGTGCTTAAAATGTTTGTAATGAATTACAGCGATTTTACCGTCTTTACTTCATCACCACAGCCGCGTGTCAGTACAATTATAAAAGAAGATGCTTCAATCCCGGTTTGTGGACGTTAAATCAGGTTTATTTTGTACATTAACACAGATATCCATACAGCAGTGGATATTAACGTATATCCTGTCACATTTGCCGTGTAAAAACAGTGCAAAGCTAAACGCGAGCACTGTGTGTGTGTGTCTGTGTGTGTGTGTGTGTGTGTGTGTGTGTGTGTGTGTGTGTGCGCGTGCGCGTGCGCGCGCGCGCGCGTGTGTGTGTGTGCGTGAACTTTATAACGACATTGTGTGTGACTCATCGAAAGGCTTGAATTAACTCCACAGCAAATGCATCAAATAATAATCATTGGTAAAGTACTGTAGTATTATTCACAAACGTTACGTGAGATCCGCTTCCTTCATGTCTGTCACTGTGCTGTTTATCTGACGCAGCCGGAGATTGAAGCTCACTGACAGGCACATGTGAGCGGTGGGCGGGGAGGACTAGCATTAAAGGCACAGGCAACAAAAACGGCTATATTGTGTTCAGAGCAATAAAAGTCCAACGTTCTGAAAGGTATAATAAATAATCTGATGGGTGTTTCGAGCTGAAACTTTACAGACACATTCTGGAGACACAAAAGACTTGTCTTAAATCTTGAAAAAGGAGTAAAGTATGATATCTATAAGCTAGTGTGCTCCAAAACAGTGACAAAATTTGCATTAAGAAGATGCAAACATGCAGAGCTTGCAGTTTGTCACTTCTGCCTAAATGGATCGATTTTATTTTACGTCACCTCATACTTCAGTTTCTCATCAAATCTTCTGACCAATCAAATGCTCTCTAGTGTCTGACATGCCCCACCCCCTTCAAGACGCTTCTCATTTGATGCGCTTGAGCTCAACTGCTATGAAAAACAAAGTGCTACAGACCCTTTTCACGTGACGTCACGCGGTGTCCGGTTTCACTCCACGCAGTGTATCGTTACACAGAACTCACCCAGTCGGCTGTATATTTACTACAGATACGGTTAGACTGTGACTTTTCTGTTGTCTGGGAGACATCTGACATCTAAAAAAACCTTACAGATCATCCAGATTTCTGCTTGAACCACGAAAATGGGACTTTAAACAGAGTCTATTGCTTTGTGTTGCTGTCTTTACTGCAGATAACGTTGGTATGCACTTGTCAAATAAAGAGTTCAGATGTTTACACGGGTGCTGAGCATCTTTTTATGTCAGATTTATTTTTTTGTGTCCTGAAGAATAAGTAATAAATAAAACTGTGTGTTTTACTGTGGTTGTTTACAGCGGAGAGCCATGATCCATGAACACATTCATATTATTCACATTCTCAGTTCTTTCTATATAGGTATTTTATTCAAGAACAAAACAATACAACAATAATAAGTGTGACTCTTACTAATCAAACGAAATCATTATAAAAATGTACAGTTGCAAAAAGAACACCAAGATAACATACACTCATTCACACACATACACTACGGACAATTTAGCTTTCCCAATTCACCTATACTGCATGCCTTTGGACTGTGGGGGAAACCGGAGCACCCGGAGGAAACCCACGCCAACACGGGGAGAACATGCAAACTCCACACAGAAATGCCAACTGACCCAGCCGAGGCTCGAACCAGCGACCTTCTTGCTGTGAGGCGATCGTGCTACTCACTGCGCCACCGTGCAGCCCAAATCAGATCGTGCAATGTTTACATAGCATTCAAAGGTAAACCGGAACTAAAAACACACGACGTGGCCGATAGGGGGAAGGGAAGTGACGTCGTTGTGAAAAGGGTCTATTGGCTGTTTTGTATTTAAAGGGGAGGGGCTACTCATAATTGTAACGATGAATCTCATAATTTCTACTTACTATGACAGTTTCAACAGGATTTTATAATTTTTATGTAAACCGAGTTGTTGTTGTTTTTAGGATTTTAGTATCTCGTGATCAAATTAATAATTATTATTCACAAAATCATAATTTTTCCTAAATAGCAGAAGCGCTTTCTGTCATACACTACACAAACGATACAATTGGAAACAACAGTATAAGCCCTGCTGTGAAATTGATCTGTAGTCAAGCGTAGGCTTTTTCTTCAGCCAGCCTCTGTTAAACATCGCTTTGGAAGTATTTGGGAAAAGGAAAGCTAATAATCTTGACCATCTGTAGTTTGATTGTTTTTTTTTTAACTTCTTAACTTTATACTTATGCATGACTAAATCAGTGAACAAATAATGATGACTGTTTTAATGAGCGGTTTGTTCTGAATTCCCGGCGGCGCGGAGCTGCTCACCTCCCGCTACACTTCCACAACAACCACATCCCTCCAGCGCTGTTTATGAACACACACACAGAGAGAGAGAGAGAGAGAGGGAGAGGTCAGCATCAGATGGTTCATATTGTCTCCGTCAGACGCCCACAGGGTTAATGACACGACAAATATAGATGTGCTTTATTTCATCACCGGCCTACTGTACTGGGTTTCCCGCTGGAACTCAGTGACTTAAAACCATTCACATGGAAGAAAGGATGGCTACTGTTTCCGTAGTTTTATATGCTTTTTAATTCACTTGTTGTATTAGGTATTTCATCTTTAAGATCTCATTTAATCATATTTTTGCGGGGAAAACGATAAATAAATTTGTGAAGCGTCGAATATAATGTACGTTACTTACCTCAGAGTAGGGATGGAGAGTCGACTCCAAAAGAGTCGATTTCTCGACTCTCAATAGACCAAGTATCGGAATCGACTCCGAACAGGAATCGAGTCCCAGAGTCGAGTCTGTTTTTTCAAATCCTCCTGAATGAAGCATTTACATGCTACAGTTATGATGCTCATTCTCGAGCACGATGAACACCGAAGACGGACACTTTCAATGCGTGTTCACACGTTTTACGCTTTTGCTTTTGAATTTCGCGACCACGAGCACTCTTGGCTATTATAAATAGGGCTGCGTTTTATAAATAGTTATAAATTAAGTTTGCTTTCGCTTGCAAATTCCTAGAAAGCACGTACACCTCTTGCATTTTGGTTTTAAAGCATATATAATTGGCGGATTTACGTCTTAAATTAGCACTGCACGTAAAATTAAGATATTATGTTAGGCTATAGGCGAATTACCGGTTTGTAAACATTCAGGATGCGCGCGCATCGAGGTTGCAGAAAAAACCCGGAAGCGCTAGCATTTACAGTGAGGGAATGACAGAGTTTGTTGTTGTATTAGAGATATGTTATATTGATTACAAATTATATATATTATTTACATAATGCTTTCAGCGTATTATAACAGCTTGTCACCCAGTGATAAGCACAGTTATTCGGCAACATTAACGTTAAAGTGAGCGGTATTCCTCTGACAGGTCAAGTTGCGATGGCACCCTCCCAATAGATATTGGATAAGATGAAATGGCCGAGCATCCAACCCGAAATATACAACTGTCTCATTAAAACTCCAAGTGATTTTACAAGAGAAGTTAAAGGCCTACAAGTCTTTGGATGCCTACAATTTTGTTCTGTGTGGTCATGTGTAAGAAATAATGTCCCATGATTACCATTCAAAACTTTGTAGTGCTAAAAACTGAGGTTCTGCCTAGCCAAAGACAAGGACAGAAGACGGAGCTGTACAAAACCTGGGTAATCATCAAGCAAAACAACTGCATTCTGACAGCGAACCGCATCTGTACGGCAGGGTATGTGAACTTACATTTGTACATTTCATTCTAAGCATTCAGTGTCTGCAGTTTAATGAACCATATTTAACTGTCTTTGCTAAAATCATTGCTGCTATCAGAAACGAGTAATGTGTGTGATTCAGAATAGCGGGAATTTACCTGATATAACCTGAGAACTGCAGAGTCCTCACCTTAATTAGGTCCTCACTCCATTCAGCTCTTCTGATGGCTGTTAGCCAAAGACGTCTGCGGTTGGCATTAAGCAGTGTGGTGTACGGTCAAGTTTAAGTTTTCTATTTTTGAACTTTTGATTTTGGCATCCCACCGCACAACACGACATGTTTGCTATTGCAACCGGTCTTGTTTTTCAACCGGTATGCGTGGTTGAACCCGTGTGACGTCATGTGTGACGTAGGTTGGTAATTCCCCTATTGGCTGCTGCTATATGCTCAAGTAAATTATTTATTTACCCTATGCCTATTTCACGAATGAATAAATAAATAAATAAAACACTAATCATATTGACAAAAGTAGCCAAGATTTATTTATTGTCACCAAATCTGACAAATACATGTGGTCGTGGTTTTGTTTTGGGCCTGAACACACTTAATTTCACCTTAAATTCACTCTTCTGTTTATTTTGTAAATAACTACAAAAATACATCAGAATTATACCAAACGAAGTTAGTTTCCAAAAGAGTATTTTTGAATAAATATAAAGCCAAGACTAAGTGTTCAAAACCTAGGTCTGACTCACTCCTTTTCTTCCGACGTAGACTATGCCGTCCCATTAACACACCCTTATTGAATTACAATGAACAAATTGCACAAAACAAACAGTGATGCCTGTCGGGGCGGCAATCCACAAACCCGGTGGTGGACATCGGAAGTAAGGGATGCCGTCAAGCTGAAGAAGGAGTCCTACAGGGCTTGGTTGGCTTGCAGGACTCCCGAGGCAGCTGATGGGTACCGACGGGCCAAGCGTGCTACAGCCCAGGCGGTTGCGGAAGCAAAAACTCGGGCCTGGGAAGAGTTCGGGTAGACCATGGAGGAAGACTATTGGTCGGCCCCAAAGAAATTCTGGCAAATCGTCTGGCGCCTCAGGAGGGGAAAGCAGCTCCATATCAACACTGTTTACAGCAGAAGTAGGGAGCTGTTGACCTCGACTGAGGATGTTGTCGGATGGTGGAAGGAATACTTTGAGGATCTTCTTAACCCCACCGACATGTCTTTCATTGAGGAAGCAGAGACTGGGGATGCAGGGGTGGACTCACCCATCACCGAAGCTCAGGTCACTAAGGTAGTTTGCAAGCTCTGCAGTGGCAAAGCAGCGGGGGTAGATGAGATTCACCCTGTGTATCTTAGGTCTCTGGATGTTGTGGGGCTGTCTTGTCGGACACGTCTCTACAATATCGCATGGAGGTCGGGGACGGTACCTCTGGACTGGGCAACTGGGGTGGTTCCCATTTTTAAGAAGGGGGACCAGAGGGTGTGCTCCAACTATAAGGGGATCACACTCCTCAGCCACCCGGGGAAAGTCTATGCCAGGGTACTGGAGAGAAGGATCTGGCCGATGGTTGAACCTAGGATCCAGGAGGAACAATGCGGTTTTCTTCCAAGCCGTGGTACACTGGACCAGCTCTATACCCTCACCAGGGTGCTCGAGGGTTCGTGGGAGTATGCCCAACCAGTCCACATGTGTTTTGTGGACTTGGAGAAGGCATTCAACTGTGTCCCTTGTGGCGTTCTGTGGAGGGTGCTCTGGGAGTATGGGGTCAGAGGTGCTCTGTTAAGGGCTGTGTCGTCCCTGTATGAACAGAGTAGGAGTTTGGTTCGCATTGCCGGCAATTAGTCAGACTTGTTTCCAGTGCATGTTGGACTCCGGCAGGGCTGCCCTTTGTCACCAGTTCTGTTCATATTTTTTATGCGCAGCTCAACTCTGTTATTCGCAGACGATGTTGTTCTGTTGGCTCCATCGAACATGGACCTTCAGCATGAACTGGGGCGGTTTGCTGCCGAGTGTGACGTGGCTGGGATGAGAATCAGCACCTCCAAGTCAGAGGTCATGGTGCTCCACCGGAGTACATTTACGAGAGAGAGAGAGCAATAGTAAGGCAGTCTGTCATGCTGCTTTTATTGTTTATTTTATTATTTTATTGTACATTATTTTGTTCACTCGGTACAGAATTCAAGTATCAAACATATATTAAGAAGATATTTAGACTATTTTATATATATTCATTCATTCATTTTCATTTCGGCTTAGTCCCTTTATTAATCTGGGGTCGCCACAGCGGAATGAACCGCCAACTTATCCAGCATATGTTTTACGCAGCGGATGCCCTTCCAGCTGCAACTTATCTCTGGGAAACATCCATACACACCCATTCACACTAGGGACAATTTAGCTTACCCAATTCACCTATACCACATGTC
>CAIGQW010053291.1:248123-266353 GCA_903798125.1 Danio choprae
TATCTAAATATGTTATGTAACATAGACAACTTTATCTAGTGACAGTATTTGGTGAGTGGGACAGATATGAAGAAATGTTTTTACGGTGCCGGGTATTAATAAACTCTAAAACACGCAAAGCAAAGCGTTCAGTACAGACGAGTCTCCTGTTAGATCCTCCTGTTGTCCTGAGAAACTCAAATCTGACCCACATCGAAGAGCATCAATTATTCATCAATTCTTAATTACGCTTCAGTGGCGCTAAATGAGTTTTATCTGCTCCCAAAGTGCATTATGACAGAGAGAAAGAACATTTACTTTAATAATGATAGAGGAGAACACCGTCTGAATAAAAGGAAATCTGATGCCTTTTATTATTTGCTGATGAATGGGGAACTTCTACGAGCTACAGTTTTATTTCCTGTTTAATTCATGAGTGTATGTTTAATTATGAGTACTCGTTGCACATCCATCAAAACTAATCTATCTATAAATATTAAAATCCTTCATCTGTTCACTTTGAATAAAAGTGCTATATACATAAATAAATCTATATCACTAGTGTATTTATATAGTAATAGTGGGTAGCATGGCTGGGCCAGTTGGCTTTTCTGTGTGGAGTTTGCATGTTCTCCCTGTGTTGGTGTGGGTTTCCTCCGGGTGCTCCGGTTTCCCCACAGTCCAAACACATGCGCTATAGGTGAATTGTGTAAGCTAAATCGGCCGTAGTTTATGAGTGAACGTGAGAGTATATTGGTGTTTCCCAGTACTGGGTTGCGGCTGGAAGGGCCACTGCGTAAAATATATGCCGGAATAATTGGTGGTTCATTCCGCTGTGGCAACCCCTGATAAATAAGGGACTAAATGGAAAATGAATGAATTTTAGAGTATTTGTCAAATTCATAGCGATTTACAATGAAATGTGTTGTCAAGTAAATACAGTTTAACTCCACCGGTCCTACACCACCCAACCCGCTTCGGGCTGGGATCAAACCGGCAACTTTCCGCATGGGAGTCGGTTGCTCTAAAGACCATGGCCTCTAGCATCTGTCGCTAGAGCACCTTTAGAGGTCAGAGGAGGGAGGTTTACCTGCACAGCACTTACTAGCTGGCCTCCGTTACACTCACCCCCCTAAACCTCATCCCATCTGGGTCACGGCACCAATGTAACCCCACCGGTCCTACACCACCCAACCTGCTCCAGGCTGGGATCGAACCGGTAACCTTCCACATGGGAGTCAGTTGCTCTAACAAGGAGGCTAAAGACCATGGCCTCTAGTGTCTGTCGCTAGAGCACCTTTAGAGGTCAGAGGAGTGAGGTTTACCTGCACAGCACGTACTAGCCTCCATTACACTCACCCCCCTAAACCTCACTCCCATCCGGGTCACGGCACCAATGTAATCCCGCCGGTCCTACACCACCCAACCCGCTGGCCTCCGTTACAACAGCAGACTTGGTTTGAACCTACAAAAGAGAAAGCAAAGTCTGTGTGAAATCAAAGTTTACGATGTTTATCTTGCTAGCGCACATCGTTATTATTTTAGATGAACAATTAATCTGCGCAAGTTAATCCACTGATAAATCAAAG
Organism: Danio choprae; assembly: GCA_903798125.1. Taxonomy (NCBI): domain Eukaryota; kingdom Metazoa; phylum Chordata; class Actinopteri; order Cypriniformes; family Danionidae; genus Danio; species Danio choprae. The sequence continues at coordinate 249,692 of CAIGQW010053291.1, forward strand.
TGTGTTTTGGCAATCTTCAGTTAAAGTCTGAGCGTCTGTTTCTGTGTTTGAAGCTGTGAAACTTTCACGATATTTTTGTTTTTTCTAATCAGTTGCTGCATCCCAATTTGCCTGCTTATACTACATCCTATGTACTGTTCGGTATACCCCGAATCCTTTCCACACAATGGTCAGTCTCGTGCATCCACCATGTTTGTAGTTTGTTAACACTTTTTACTCACATTTGTAGTTCTAATCAAATTCACGTCCAACGTGCAATGCCTTGTGGGCAATATTAGCGAGTGCGGATGGTTCTACGCTTCGGATTTCGACTGGAAATAGTCGACCAAACTTTGGCATACTCATTTTTAACATACTACGATTTGGGACACACTAATGCTATTTGTGAATACAATTGGGCTGCAGCAAGTGGTTTCGGAGAGCGTATCAAATTGGCAGGATCGCATGATTTCAGTATACTGGAGTTGTTATGTTATAAGTGTTTTGAAATGCTTTGAAAATGTAATGATTCTCTACTTGAATGGGCGATCTACTAAATCCAACACAGCCTCATTCTGAAAACGTACCTCTGAATACATTTCTGGAGATCGTGAAATATGTGGCCAGAGGTACGTATAGCTGCATTTCATTTTTTACACGAACGCTACGGGGCGGTATGACGCCAGCTGTTGTTTACCAGCTGACCGATTACCTCCATATGGACGGCTTTCCCGCTGTAACTTATCCAGCATAGGTTTTTACGCAGCGGCAACCCATCACTGGGAAACATCCATACACTACGGACAATTTAGCTTACCCAACACGGGGAGAACATGCAAACTCCACACAGAAATGCCAACTGGCCCAGCCGGGGCTTGAACCAGCGACCTTTTTGCTGTGAGGCGATTGTGCTACCCACTGCGCCACCGTGCTGCCCCTATAACTTAATTAATTTATATATATATATATATAATAAACAGTGTAGCCTATATAACAATCAACATTTCAGGATTCTTTCATCACAACCTAGTCTCTCTCTCTCTCTCTCTCTCTCTCTCTCTCTCTCTCTCTCTCTCTGTGTGTGTTATGAGGGCTCGTCTTTCACAAGAGGCGTTGCTCTTCGACTGTGGCGCTTCTTCTCTGCGAGGCAAAAAAAAAAGAAAGAGAAATTTCCGCTTCCTGCACCGACAAACAACTGAACTAACGCAACTTGAGGAACATTTGCACCCGCGGCTCCCACGGCGAAACCGAGCCTCGCTCCCCGCGGACGGACGGATGATCGCGCTGCGGTAGCGTTAGCGGATCGGCGCCCCCAAAACAGCCGCTTTATTCGAGATTTTCCTGCATTGTTTTCAAACATAAGGATCCTCCAGTTATGTCGGAGCGGGGAGGGCTCCCGAGGACTGGAGGCGTACCGTCTCCGCAGCCCTCCAAACCGGTGGCCATCAGCTCCAATCGGCCGGTGCACATGAACCTGTTCGCCACCTGGGAAGTGGACCGGTCCTCCCCGAGCTGCGTGCCGAGGTAAGGCGCCTGAAAAGCGGGGAGCGCAGCAGCGGCGCACCGCTGAATGACGCGTGAGGTTGTGAGCTTTCGCTTGACATTTAAACCACATAAAGGACAACACAGAGTTAAACCTTAAGGGAATGTGATTGTGTGTTAAATTAGGTGTGATGTAATGAATATAATTAACGCGGATATATTTAAGTGTGTGACCGTGTGTGTGTGTTGCGGTTTGCAGCGAAAGCGATGTGAATGATCGGTGGTTCAATCTGAACACGACAGTGCGGTAAAGACGAGAACTTCTGCTTGACAAAGAGCTGGAGGTGACTGTGTTCAGACATGCAGGGGTTCAGGGATTGTTTTCCAGTCTGTCTGTCAGTGCTCTCTCTCTCTGTCTGGAATGCTGGCTGTGGATCATGCTTTATATTCCAGTGGAGTCTTATGAGTAATATAACTTCCATAACTGACAGGGATTGTGTTTAGATTTGCCTTTTGTTGATAATAGAAATACATTATTATTGTTATTTTCATCCTGTCTACTTCTACTGCTGCTGCTTACCCCTTAACTATGCATTTATCCGTTGTATATGTGACCCTTGTGCTCAAACTTACATCTGAAAGCTGCATAATTATGCTTTCTATTGGTGTATGGTTTGTTAGGATGGATGACAACAGGCATTGTGTTTGCATTCTGCTTTTTTCTCTATTGATAATAACAACAATACATTGTTATTGTTGAAATTAGGGCTGCAAGATATTGGAAAAATCAGACATTGCATTGTTTTGCGATTTTTATATTGATATATATATATTTCAGCAGATGACTTGAAGGCAAGGCATGTTATAGCACATTCACACAATGGTAACCAAAAGTGCTTTACATAAACATAAAATACAAGAATAAATGAAAACAACAAAGAATATAAAAATGTAAATGTGTTAAAACAGGTTTTAAAGGAATAATAATAAAGAAGAGACAATAGTGCAATCTGAAGAGCTCAAATTGGAAAGAGTTATTAATTGTGGTGATTGTGTAGGACAGATAATCTGAGCAAGTCAAACCCACGGCGTTTTCTAGATTTCTGGAGAGTCTATCTGTATTTGGGTACAGACGTTAATCAAATGTCAATAAATAACTCGACCGTCTTCATTGTTTAAAAATAAATACAATTAATCTTCGTAAAAACATTCACAAGTGGCTTAAATACCCTTGAACTCCGACATTCATAGGCCTTAAAAACAAAGCAAACGAGCAAGGTTAAATGTCACAGTGCCTCCACAGTGTGGTTTCAAGTCACCTAATATTCTCACTCAAATTTCCTAATGGATAAATCTAATTAAACTGAATATGACTTTGCAGCTCCGTGATGTGACTATTGCGATATCGAGAACAGTATAAACACACAGATTTACACCTGGTAGCTGAATAAATATGCTTTCCATTGGTGTGTGGTTTGTTAGGAAATGATAATATGTGACTGATACACAACTATATGGAAATCTAAAGTCTGATGGTGGCCAATATCTAAATATTGAGCAGATTAGCTTTTAAATCAGATCGCATGAAGCTCTTAGCAATGCACATATTGAGTTTTGCTATATTTGCAGTAGGAGATGTACTAAATGTCTGCATGGAACATGATCTTTTCCTAATATTCTAATGATTTTTGGCATAAAAGGGGAAATCGATCATTTTGACTCATACGTTGTAATTTTAGCTGTTGCCACAGATATACCCGTGCAGCTTGAGACTGGTTGTGTTCTCCAAGGTAACATATTGTTATATATTAAATATCAGAAAATAATAATTCCAAGTTTATCCTGTTTGTGCATTGACTGAAAGCTGAATTGCTGAGAATATATTGGCAGAATATGGGTTTCCTCCGGGTCCTCCGGTTTCCCCCACAGTCCAAAGACATGCGGTATAGGTGAACTGAATAAACTAAATTGGCCGTAGTGTATGTGTGTAAATGCGAGAGTGAATGGGTGTTTCCCAGTGCTGGGTTGGAGCTGGAAGGGCATCCGCTGTGTAAAACATATGCTGGAATAGTTGACGGTTCATTCCGCTGTGGCGACCCCTGATAAATAAGGGACTAAGCCGAATAAAATGAATGAGTAATGGCGTAATGAGTTCTAGAATTTCTGATTCGGAATGTGTTCTAAGGCTTTGTGTTCTAAATTGGGAATGGTGTGGAATTGGTTTGGGATGCTGCCATGGTAACAGTAGAGCTTGGGGTGTTGTGTTCCATTCTGTGGTTCTGGAAAAATGTGGAGATTGATTGATGTTGGTATTGTTGATTATTAACAACAGATTATAGTATTATAATAATTAATATAATCATTTGAGGGTGGTTAGCACTGTTGCCTCACAGCAAGAAGGTCGCTGGTTCGAGTCCCGGCTTGGGCAGTTGGCATTTCTCTGTGGAGTTTGGATGTTCTCCCCGTGTTGGCGTGTCCAAAGACATGCGCTATAGGGGAATTTGGTAAACACAATTGGCCATAGTGTATGTGTGTGAGAGTGTATGGGTGTTTCCCAGTGCTGAGTTGCGGCTGGAAGGGCATCCACTGCAAACATATGCTGGAATAGTTGGCGGTTCATTCTGCAGTGGCAATCCCACATAAATAAGGGACTAAGCCGAAGGAAAATGAATGAATGATTCAGTTTTTTGAGAAGAACACAAATAACAATAATGGTGATCATTGTTTTTCTAATCATTAAAGGGTTAGTTCACCCAAAAATGAACATCCTGTTTACTCACGCTTGTGTCGTTCCAGGGGAAACGCAAATAAAAGTATATTTTAGATGAAATCCAAGAGCTCTCGTCCTCCATAGACTGCAACGGTCCAGAAAAGGAACCAAAAACATTGACAAAATATTCTGTGTGATTTCAGCGGTTCAACTTTTGTGCGCAAAACAAAAAGTAAAAATGACTGTGTTGATGTATGCCGTCCACATCAGATCTGGGTGCGTGTTTACTACAGACAATATGGCATATGTGTGTTGCGCTGCGGAGTCTAAAGGCTGATTTATACTTCTGCGTCAAGCACACGTGTATGGTCTGGCACAGCATTTGCCGAGGCCGACGCTGAAGCGCACCTCTCAAAACATTTCTCTGTGATTGGTCTCAAGCTGGGCCTCACGGTGGCGCAGTGAGTAGCACGATCGCCTCACAGCAAGAAGGTCGCTGGTTCGAGCCTCGGCTGGGTCAGTTGGCATTTCTGTGTGGAGTTTGCATGTTCTCCCCGTGTTGGCGTGGGTTTCCTCCGGGTGCTCCGGTTTCCCCCACAAGACCAAAGACAGGTGAATTAGGTCAGCTAAATTGTCCGTAGTGTATGTGTGTGAAGGAGTGTGTGTGGATGTTTCCCAGTGATGGGTTGCAGCTGGAAGGGCATTCGCTGCGTAAAACATATGCTGGATAAGTTGGCGGTTCATTCCGCTGTGGCGACCCCAGATAAATTAAGGGATTAAGCCGAAATGAAAATAAATGAATGAATGAATGGTCTCAAGCTCTGTGATTGGTCGGCTTGGTTACTGTGACCAGCGTGGGCAGGACAGAGAGCCGCGCCGAGTGTGTCGAGTCCCGTGAAGGAGCTCCAGATGCAAACTATTGCTTTGTGTTTACCTTATGATTACAGTTGTTGCACGTCGGCCGGTTCCTGCCTCAGAATGAGCGAGTTTGAGCTACTTGTATGTTAAGGAAGCGTTCAGAAAAACACCCGCGAACAAACTCGACACAGAGGAACATAAAAACCCACTGCCAGCTAGCGTTTCAGAAGTGTTATTGCAGAGCAACACAAACAGCACGCAGAAGTATAAAGGCAGGCACCGTGGGTCATGGCGATCACTCGACGCAGAAGCATAAATCAGCCTTAATAGCAGTATGTCATCTTACCTGTGATAGTAGTAAAGTAACCCTGACCTGATGCAGAAGAGACAAAGGCAAACAAAACCTGAGGATGAGTAAATGATGACAGGATTTCCATTTTAAGGGGATCTCTTTGAAAAACTTGACTGTATTCTTCATTTCGGTGGATGTACAGTTCTGTATTGTGTTTTTGGCTGTCGAGTAGTCGCACGTCTACAGACTGAAACATTAACACGTCATATAATCATTGTTTATATGCTCACAATGAGAAGAAATGTGCGTAGGTGAAGACACAAAATGCATCGTAAGCACTTTACTATGACAGAGATTCAGATGCTGATTCATCTTGTGTGGGAAAAGTTCGGACACTCATTCCAGCTTTTCCATATGATCTTAAAAGCTTTGCAAAAACCTCAACATGTAGCATGACCATGAATAAGTCAGTCAGTGCTAGTCGAACACCGAAAGGATGATGAGCAGTGGTTTATCAGAGTGTTTGTCTGGAGCCTCAGGTGTGTGTGTGAACACTCGTCCTACAGCAAAAGCTGAGTCCTGAACAAGACAGAGATCCCAATCACAGCCAGCAAATCTTCAACACAACAGCTGAAGACGAAGAAAACAGCAAACATCGAGATGTTCAATAGTCCAGTCAAAGTCCAGAGCTCATCCTGACTGAAATGAAGAAACTCCAGAATGACCTGAGAGACGGAGAAGATCATCCGCCAAATCAGGACGTCAATTATTACTCCTAAACAATCAATCCACAGGATCTGAATCATGAGCTGTCCTCAGTTTCTACCACATGGGATTTCTACTTTGCTTTATTTTTGTTCAGTAATAAAACACCCCGAGACATGTCATGTGACGTTGTTCATATGTTGAGGTTTTATCTTTCCAATTGTACGACCAGGACTGTATAGTTAAAATAATAATAATGTCCTGATCAGAGGTGGGTGGAGTATCCAAAATCTATACTCAAGTAAGTGCGAGTACTTGAGGGACGTTTTTACCCAAGTAAAAGTAACCTGTAGTAATATTTAAAAATCTATTCTGAATGTAACTGGGAGCCAGTGTGGACCTGAGGACAGGGGTGATGTGCTCTGAGTTTCTGGTTCTGGTCAGAATCCTGGCCGCAGCGTTCTGGATGAGCTGCAACTGTCTGACTGTCTGACTTTTTGGGAAGGCCAGTGAGGAGGCCGTTACAGTAATCCACCCTGCTGCTGATAAAAGCATGAACAAGTTCCTCTAAGTCCTCACTGGAAACAAAGCATCTAATTCTTGCAATGTTTTTGAGATGATAGTTTGCTGCTTTAGTTATATCAGCTCTATATATCAGCTTATATCAGTTATATCTGTATATGTATAACGAGTAATATGTGCTAGGCTAATCGGTTCTTCCTTGTAATATCGGTTCTGCTTGAGGGAGAGAGCATATGAGGTAAAACACTTGTGCGATGTGTGAAATTTTGGGATTGCAATAATTTAAAAGTGCCCATAGTTATCAACTTACCATTAATAGGGTTCATTCATTCATTCATTCATTTTCATTTCGGCTTAGTCCCTTTATTAATCTGGGATCGCCACGGCGGAATGAACCGCCAACTTATCCAGCATATGTTTTACGCAGCGAATGCCCTTCCAGCTGCAACCCATCACTGGGAAACATCCACACACTCTCATTCAGTAGAATAATATATAATATATAAGAGATAGAGGCCTCACGGTGGCGCAGTGGGTAGCACATTCTCCTCACAGCAAGAAGGTCGCTGGTTCGAGCCTCGGCTGGGTCAGTTGGCGTTTCTGTGTGGAGTTTGCATGTTCTCCCCGTGTTGGCGTGGGTTTCCTCCGGGTCCTCCGCTTTCCCTCACAAGTCCAAAGACATGCGGTATAGGTGAATTGGGTAAGCTAAATTGTCCATAGTGTATAAGTGTGAATGAGTGTGTATGGATGTTTCCCAGAGATGGGTTGCAGCTGGAAGGGCATCCGCTGCGTAAAACATATGCTGGATAAGTTGGCGGTTCTCGATGATTATTGTCCATATTGAACGGTAACAATATATATTTCCAAATAAGTTGTTAACGCTTCCAGATTTGAAAGAGTAACCCAACGATGCCTGAAGCCACAAAAATTAGAGGGTCCATTAAATGGCATAACATTTTCGGCCGATAAATTTTCGCTGGCTGAAAATTCGGTACACCTCTAATATCAACACACTTTTAGATTCCCATTGTTGCACATTTCTGCTGTGTGATTGGCTCTTAGATCAATATAGAGTAAAAAAGTCCAGAGCTTATCATTGTTATTGACATTAATTGTATCGCGATTCATTCATTCATTCATTCATTTTCTTTTTGGCTTAGTCCCTTTATTAATCTGGGGTCGCCACAGCGGAATGAACCGCCAACTTATCCAGCATATGTTTTACGCAGCGGATGCCCTTCCAGCTGCAACCCATCACTGGGAAACATCCATACACACCCATTCACACACATACACTACGGACAATTTTAGCTTACCCAATTCACCTATACCGCATGTCTTTGGACTTGTGGGGGAAACCGGAGCACCTGGAGGAAACCCACGCCAACACAGGGAAAACATGCAAACTCCACACAGAAACGCCAACTGACCCAGCCGGGGCTCGAACCAGCGACCTTCTTGCTGTGAGGCGATTGTGCTCCCCACTGCGCCACCGTGCTACCCTTATCGCAATTCAATATAATGTAATTAATCAACCCAGCCCTAATATACACACAACGTTTTGGAGATATGGCCCACTGATAATAGTAAACAATTATGATTAAAGTAATCGTGATTATGATTGTTCTCATAATCAAGCAGCCCTATAGCCTACTCATATTAACCTTTATTTTACATCTACAGACTCGTGAGATAATCGTGATCTTTATTTTAAGCAAACATATGATGATTCTCATTCTCACCAGAATTGTGCAGCTCTAATACCCACAACCGTGTAATTCAATAGGGGGTGTAAAGTTTTTCACAGGACTGTATATTGTGTTGGGATGCAGCCGTGGTGGCAGAAGCGCCTCATGCTTTGAATTCCAGCCTGCTGTTCTGGAACTCGTCGCAGTCTTGTGTTGATCCCAGAAATGCGGATGGAGAATGTGCAGAGATTCAGGCTTTGTGTTTCTAAATTGGGAATGGTATGGAATTGGTTTGGGATGCTGCCATGGTAACTGGAGCTTGAAGTTCTGGCAGCGGGTTGTCACTGCGTGCCCGTGTGTGATCAGGTGAATATGTGTCATTAGCTCTGTTTTCATTGAAAGATGTTAATTAGATTAAGGCGCAAAACTGGAATATGGCCTAAAACATTAGTGAATAGGGCAGCGTTTGTATACATTGAGTCAAAGAGAACAAAATCATCACTTCCTGATAAACCGGCACCAAATATCAGACAGAAAAATGTAGTTGTGTGCAGTAGAAGACGCCTGTGTGGTCTTTCTTCTTCTCTAATAAATGAGTTGTTCCTCAGAAGACCAAACACAACAAATGTGAGACGCTCTTTGGGAGCACAATCGCCTCACAGCAAGAAGGTCGCTGGTTTGAGCCCCGGCTGGGTTAGTTGGCATTTCTGTGTGGAGTTTGCATGTTCTCCCCGTGTTGGCGTGGGTTTCCTCCTGGTGCTCCGGTTTCCCCCACAAGTCCAAAGACATGCGGTATAGGTGAATTGGGTAAGCTTAATTGTCCGTAGTGTATGTGTGTGAATGAGTGTGTGTGGATGTTTACATACATCCATACATGGTTTACTGAGTGTAACAACAGATACAGGGACACTGGAGCATTTTAAAGCCACAGTTCATCAGCGGATCACTCATATGTCTTATAGACATGGCTTATAGACCAACCTGCTGAACGACGTGACTTTTAATCGCTCCAGTGACCCTGTATCTTTGTTTACACTCAGTAAACAGCGCTGAGTTCGGTGAACTGATGACCTTCACAGCCAATCACAGTCATTTCTGTTGAGCACGTGAACACAATGGCAAATCAGCGCTGTTTAAGAGTGCGCTCAAATGGACGTTTGTAAAATTTCAGTATCGAGTTCCAGTATCGAGACAGCCCTAGTGTGCGCGCTGTTTTTTCCTTTCTGATTGGCCAACACAGCTGGGTTCACACCAGATGCGAATGAGGCAAATTTCACATGTTCGCAGTAAGCGCATCGCATATTCCGTGTCATTCGCTCAACGGTACAGTCGTCTGCCTCAGTTCTTACGTTTGCATTGTCTTCTCTGCAGTTTACTTTCGAAAATGCTTAATTCCCCGATTGGTGTGAATCCAGCATAAGTGTCATTATCGCCCCCTGTTGGTTTGGCGTGCCCTTAACATGCATCACAGTGCGTTTTGGCGGTTTCATGTGGACATATATTTTTTTTAAACGAAAGTTGAGAGAACTTCGTTTATAAAAATAACAATGTGGACATGGCCGAACATACTTTGTCAATATGAATAAGTGGCGTGACATTCCTTATTCCATATTTCTGTCATATTGTACAATAGCTGACATTGAGACAGAGGTGGCAGTATCGTGACGGGTACAACGAGTACGATACTATGATATTCCTTCAAAAGCAGATAGTGGAGACAATTTAATTGGCCGCAATAAAAATTGTCATATCGCACACGTCTAGATACTGTTCAAAACCATCAAGCAAATCCTCTCTGCTTCCTGGAGTGAATATAGGCTGTTAATGCAGACCACACACACACACACACACACACACATGAAATGGCTGCCCATTGAAGCTAATTGGTTTATTTGTATTAAATGTGTATTGATGGAGCAATTGAGATGGATCTGGGCAGCACAGCATGCGCTTATGTTTTGCATGGCATCACGCCGCCACTATTGACCGGAAACTCTAAAAATACAGCGAAATATTGATCGGCTTGTTGATGTTTCGTGTTCGGCCGGAGCTGATGACTGTATTCAAAATGTAACGCAAGAGCATGACGCTCTCCTTTCCTCCACTCTCATCTTGCTCGGGAGCGCTATTAAATATTAACGTGATCTTGTTTTATGTCTAATTCAGGTGGACAATAGCCCTGTAACTCACCCCGGCTACTTAATTAGAGCTAAAGATGGCACAATGGGCAGCCGTGTCTGATTTCCGACTGCGTCGTGTGCATGTTTACTAGTTTGTAAATGTGCGAAAAGAGGGAGTAATGAAGTAGACTTGCGTAATGACAAGCATTAAAGGCGTTGTTTTTGTAGTTTAAATTGGACATAATGAAAGTAATGACCTGCAGTTCAATGAATAAGTCAAGAATCGCTTTAGGCTGCGTTTCACAAAGCATAAGTAGATCAAGGCGAGCAGTGGACATCTACTCATGCATACAAGCTGCACTCTTCGTTTCAAAGGTTCTTTACTGGCTCTTTATTTACCTGTAGCTTCATTAAAAGCTTTATATTCCACAAAAAAAGCTCTTTAGGTCATTAAAATGTTCTTCTCTTTGGGGAATAAATGGTTATTTTTAAGATCTGTTGACTGAAAGGTGGCTTAGTGGTTAGCACTGTCGGCTCACAGCAAGAAGGTTGCTGGTTCGAGTCCCGGCTGGGCCAGTTGGTGTTTCTGTGTGGAGTTTGCATGTTCTCCTCATGTTGGCGTGGGTTTCCTCCGGGTGCTCCGGTTTCCCCACAGTCCAAACACATGCGCTATAGGTGAATTCATTCTTTTATTTTATTTTCGGCTTAGTTCTTTATTAATCTGGGGTCGCCACAGTGGAATGAACCGCCAACTTATCCAGCATATGTTTTACGCAGCGGATGCCCTTCCAGCTGCAACCCATTACTGGGAAAGCTGTAGGTGAATTGAATAAGCTAAATTGTCCGTAGTGAACGAGTGTGAATGAGAGTGTATGGGTGTTTCTCGATACTGGGTTCCGGCTGGAAGGGCATCCGCTGCGTAAAACCTATGCTGGATAAGTTGGCGGTTCATTCCGCTGTGGCGACCCCTGATGAATAAAGGGACTAAGCCAAAGGAAAATGAATGAATGAATAAATGACTGAAAGGTTCTTTGGGGAAGCAGAAATGGTTCCCCTGTGGCATTAGAGCTGAGCGGTATGACAAGTTATATTTCACGCTGGTATGGATATCTTTCATTTAAACTGATTTTTTTAATCACAGGAGTTACTCCAGAAAATCAACAAAAAGCCTTTATATAATAATAAAGCTTGAATATTTGGGAATAGAAAATAACTTGGTCTTATTTGATTCTTGTGTGTTTTATTTTTAACCTCATAAACATAATAAATAAAACACAACTTTAGATGAACAACAATTTCCACTGTATTTCATCGTTTTTTTATGGGGACAGAGTTTATTGTTATAAACGTTTCTCAAGTAACATCTTACAGATATCAGATATATCCATTTATCATAAGTAGGACAATACAACTTAAATATGAAATATAAACATGTAAACACTTTAAGGGCGTATAAAAAGCTTTTTTCCTTACAAAATATAAACCATTACAATTCATATGTAAATATTGAAACTAAGTGGTCACTTGTTGGAAATATAAAGCAGTTGGCATGCGAGTTGGCCACGCCCACTTATTTACATTTTACTATGTACACAGAATAAAACAATTATTTTATGGTACACGCCATTACACAGTAACGATATATACCATCATACCGCCCAGCCCTATATGGCAACCTTTATTTTTAGGAGCGTGCAATGTTGTTAGGAAGCTCGATTTTCAAACCAGTAATTCAGACCCTGGGTTTTTGCGGTGTGAACGTTTTAGGACATTTTACAGTGTCCTAATGTTTTCTTGGAGTCTCCTGCAACGGGATTAAATCCATGTAAGATCCGAAAATGTAATTTTTAGAGAACGTGCATTTAATAGAATCACTGTGCAATGATTTCATAGGGTTATTTGTTTTTATTGCTGTCTTTTACTTCAGACAAATGACAGTATGAGCTGAGAGATATGACACGATGCATATAACGTGCATTGAACACTTCTATTAAGCAGACTACATTGTGTCTGTGGCCTCATTACAAACATACTCGGCGAGTTTCACTGTGTACACATATATTCTGCATTTAGCTTGTTGTTAAATTCAGTTCAATTCATCTTTATTTCTCTAGCGCTTTTACAATGTAGGTTGTGTCAAAGCTGCTTAACATAGAAGTTCTAGTAGATTGAAACTGTGTCAGTCCAGTTTTCAGAGTTCAGTTTGGTTCAGTTCAGTTCAGTGTGGTTTAATTTACACTGCTGAAAGTCCAAACAGTGAAGAGCAAATCCATCGATGCGCAGCTCCACAAGTCTTGAACCAAACAAACCAGTGGCGGCATTGGCGAGGAACAAAACTTCACCAACTGATGAAAGGGAAGGGGAAAAAAACCTGGAGAGAAGCCAGGCTCAGTTGGGCACGACCATTTCTATTGTGAACAGATCAGACACTTTGTGGTCATGCACAGCTGCCTGCTTCCCAGCTCATTTACTCTTCCTTTAAGGCAGCCTTATTTTCAAAATAAGAGTCCCACATACATAGTAGGGGAAAATGATCATTGTTGTAATCTCACTAGAAATATTGTGGCCAATCAAATGCTTCGTTCCGTTTAGCCTGTTTTTCACCAGAATTTGTACACTGATTTACGAGGAAATGAGGATTATGGTGTGCCATTTGTCCATACTGAACTTGTATCATTCCACTATGCGTAGGTATATCCAGATTTTTCAGTCAATCTGATTTCTTTCATAACCATAATTCTCTTGTGGTCGAATGCATTCAAACAGCACTCCAACTAATGCATTAGCAATTCTAAGCACACTGCGGTTATTACAATTGTTGGCTTAAATGCTCAAGCGCTGCTTATATGCAGGTTGAAAAATGTGTTGTTGTTTTTGTGTTTGTTTTCCTTGAAGTGAAAGTGATATGACACATTGCTCATAACGTACATTGATAACTTCTATTCAGGAGTCTACATGTGTCTGTTGCCTCAAAACAAACCTACGCTGCAAGTTTCACAATATACACGTTAAACTAAGCCTGTCCCATTTTCAAAATAAGAGTCCCACATACATAGTAAGTGATACTAGCTTAGATAAATGACAAAATTTAGGGGAAAAATGATTATTGTTGTAATCTCATTATAAATATTGTGGCCAATCAAATGCTTTGTTCTGTTTAGCCTGCTTTTCACCAAAATGCTACACCGATTTATGAGGAAATGAAGATTATGGTGTGCCATTTCTCCATACTGAACTTGTATTTTTCAACTATGCATAGGTATATCCAGACCATTTCAGTCTATGGCACCTTTAAATCTGATTTCTTTCATAACGATAATAATCCTGTGGTCGAATGCATTCAAACAGCACTCAAACTAATGCATTAGCAATTATAAGCACACTGCAGTAATGATAACTGGTGCCTTAATTGCTCAAGCGCTGCTTAAATGCAGGTTGAAAATGAGTTTTTTTAGTTTGTTTTTCTTGAAGTGAACAGACCTCGGTTCCTAAGGCAGTGACTGACTGCAGCATGTGTGCTGTCATTAGTCGAGGGTTTTGTTGTCACGGGTCTGTCATTTGTCTGATATTTGTAAAGATAAAATCCTTCCTCGCAGGAACCCCTGAGCGTCTTTTGGCAGCTGAATCAGTGATCGGAGCCAAAGGCCAGCAGGAAAACAGACTGACACCTCGTTCCACACAAACAACAACAACAACAACACATTAATCTGAGTCTCAGTATGCCATTATATTCACACTTCTGTCCAACACTTCCCCATTAAACCTTCAACAATGGGATCCCACCAAATGTTCAGTAATGTTAAAGTTCCGTCTTCACGCTACAACATGATGGGTTGTGTTAACCCAACGCTGGGTCCGATATGGACAAACCCAACAGCTGGGTTAAAAATGTACACTGTAAAACTATTCTGTAAAATTCATGGTAGATAAAATGGCAAACCACAGTTGACAAATACAGTAGAAATTAAAAAATAAATGTTATTACACCATCTGTACACTGAATAACACCATCGAAACACTATTACATCTAAACATTACATTTAAACACCATCATGGCAACACACAACACTACAGTAATGCAAAATCATTATTTATTATACAACTTAAAACTCAATTGTACATCATTAATGAGGAAATAAAATCTAAAAAGCACTATATTAACGTAAACGGAAAAAAAAACCTTAAAAATTGAAGCGTCCTGAAGGGAATTCTGGGAAAGTCAATGTACGGTTATTCACTGCTTGAATCAAGGAAACTTATTGTTACCCGGGCAACATATTTTTACTGTAGCATATTTTTTTCTGTTAACCCTTTCACGCCTACGATCGCACATGTGTGATCAACCTTGGCTGGTCCCTGAAGCGTACGATCACACCGGTGTGATCAGCCTTGGCTGGTCCCTGAAGCATACGATCACACCGGTGTGATCAGCCTTGGCTGGTCCATGAAGCGTACAATTGCGCTGGTGTGATTATCATGTTCAGAGCTCACATCATCAACTGCTAATTACATAAACCAATTTTATCCATGCTTTCAAACAAATAACATTTATTTTAGGTTTCAGACATTCAAACTACAAGCAAAACATACCATTTAAGGTTTGTAAAATACACGCGGATGTCTATGGAGACGGCAATGATAAATATTACTGGATAATAACTGGACGGTGTGCTTTTAGTCATGTAAGATACACACTTAATGTTACCTCACGTGTTTTGTATCACGCATGTGTAAATGAGATTTGTTTTAGTTTGTTTTAAATGGGGGGGAAAAAACTACAAGAATACCTGTGTACATTAAGCAGTTGACTTTTACTATTATTGAATCCATTCAGTCGATCTTTGGGTCTGGTTGGACTACTTTTAGCCTAGCTTAGCATAGATCATCGAATCAGATTAGACCATTAGCATTTCATTTAAAAATGGCCTAGAAAATATCAACTTTTCATTTGCCGTTGGTCTTGGTAGTACATAATGTAACTACAGAAGGGTCAAGCTTTAAAGGAAAATCATGGAAACTCTTTGTTCATTTTTGAGTGAGATGCTAACGGTCTAATCCGAGTCAATGATTTATGCTAAGCTAAGCTAAAAGTGCTCCCACCAGACGCAAAGATTGGCTGAATGGATTCAAAAATAGTACAAATCAACAGTTTAACTCCTAGGAGAGCAGTAAAATGGACCCACTTCCATAAAAAGCAGAGTGTTTCTTTAAGACAACCCGGGCGAAGATTTGTTTTGTATCATGCATGTGTAAATAAGATTTGTTTTTGTTTGTTTTAAATGGAGGAAAACCTACAAGAATGCCTGTGTTCATTAAACAGTTAAGATTCACTATTATTGAATCCGCCAGACCCGGAGATGGGCTGAAGGGGAGTACTTTTAGCCTAGCTTAGCATAGATCATTGAATCGCATTAGACCCTAAGCATTTCATTTAAAAATGGCCTAGAAAATATTACCTTTTCATTTGAAGTCTAAGTAGTACTACTCGATGTAAATACAGAAGGGTCAAGCTTTAAATAGGAGAATTATCCAAACTCGTTGGTCATTTTTGAGCGAGATGCTAACGGTCTAATCCGATTCAATGATCTATGCTAAGCTAAGCTAAAAGTGCTCCCGCCAGACCCGGAGATCGGCTAAATGGGTTAAAAAATGGTAAAACACAACAGTTTAACACTAGGAGAGCAGTAAAATGAGCCTTTTCCATAAAGAGTGGAGTGTTTCTTTAACAGAACCCAGCATGTTTTGAGAAACACTCATCAGTTGAACCAAGCATTGGCGTCATTAACACACACACACACTCTCATTCAATCTCTCTCTCTCGTGTGTAGTATCTGAACATGATGTGTCAGATTCAGGAACGTGGGCTTTAAAATCAGTCTGTTTCTCACATTGTATGACTTCATTTCTCACTCAGTATAAAGAGCTCAAGCTGAATGCGTCATTTCTGTGTGTGCGTGTGTTCATTTGAGCCTCAGTTTCAGTCTGAGCCTTTCAGTTTGGCAAAGAAGCGCTGGTTGTTTCCTGTTCAACTGCATCTGTTTCCCGCTGACGATGTCACTTCCTTTTGTTTGCCCGGCCACCGATTTCTGGAGTCAAGCTTTGTTCACCTGATTTGATTTCATACATAGACAGACAGTTACACAGATGGACAGATAGACACTGTAGATAGATAGATGGATACTGTAGATGGATGGACAGATACTGTAGGTAGATGAATGGCTGGCTGGCTCTATGGATGGATGGATAGATGGATGGATGAATACTGTAGATGTAGGGATGGATGGATGGCTGGCTCTGGATGGATGG
>CAIGQW010053308.1:0-14898 GCA_903798125.1 Danio choprae
TAAATCAATTTAAAGCATCGGGGCATTTCACAGGTGTTTCGAGATGTGGCATAACTACCGAATTTGCATTTGATTCACAGTATTGAAAGCAAAACAAACAATTGCACATAGCATAGTGATGCAACTGCTCTGTGGGCTTCCCGGGCTCAAATCCCGAGTTCGAATCAGAAATTGTGATGGCTATATTTGCTTCACAACAAGAGCGCATTCCACGACACAGAACAATATTCTTCAATGATAGTGAAAGAGAATTAGTGATCAGCAGCTGTGTGTGTGTGTGTGTGTGTGTGTGTGTGTGTGTGTGTGTGTGTGTGTGTGTGTGTGTGTGTGTGTCCAGATTGGTACTTTCTTCCGCCACTTATTCACATCTGCAGTTGACGTCAGAACAGCAGAAACCGTTGCTACTTCACAAACATCACTTTAGAGCTAGTATTTGAATGATTCTCTGGCGTATTGTCTAAAGTGATGACAAAACAGGTGATTTTGCTCACATTTTAAGATTATAAAGCTGAACGGCATGAAATGCCATCAGTCTGCAGAGATTTCCCAGTATTTCTCTGTTGCAATCGAGAGTTCACTATAATTAACCCCGAAAAAGTAAAAGCAACACAATCACTACCAGATTACTGTTGTGTTTTTGATAAGGAAAAACGCTAAACACATGCGGGCATTTCTTCTTTCTTTCTGTTTACTGAACTAGTCTGCAGTAGCGTAAACAGGAGACTCATTAGAAACAGATGGCCAACCAAAAAGTAACTCAAAGAAAGTTACTCTTTGGTAATACAACGAGTGGCCAACACAAGTCCCATCTCTCACTCAACACACTACAAATAAATACAGCACTACAGCATACAAAAGAGAGAGATCGACTTAGACAGTCACTTACCAGTTTTATGATGATTTGATCAGCTATAGTTTAAAATTATGTTGGATTTTTCCTCCTCGTATTATGCCGTCTCTCAGAAATTATAAATATTTAAAAATAGGCACTATCCTTATAAATAAACTGCATAGTTGCAACGACTACATTCACAACTAAAAAAGCCTTTAAAGTACATTATGTTGTCCAACAGCAGCAATATTTGTCAAACTGTAGAGTGTCCTCTGCTTGTTGCTGTATGTGGGCGGAGTAATACACAAAGGTGAAGGGTGAAGAGGCCGGATGAGTGGCGTTATTTGCAGAATTTCGCACAGCTATTAGCCAATCAGATTCAAGCACCTACATATATACAATGTTTAGAGTACATTTAAATTGTACACCAAATTGTACATTGCTACATGTTCTCATGAGATTGGTTAGAGACAGATCTGGACAGCTGACCAGATCAAGAGACTCCTTCAGTTTGATGAAGGTGTTTCAGAGCCCCAATCTGCCTTTAAAGACCTGCTACTGAAGCAGTAAATCAGCCACAGCTGAGGTCAAGGGATTTGTGTCACCCTGAGTCTCCGCAGAAGTTAATAAGATCCCCATAAAACTACAGATACTGCCAGTTTTAATTTATTGAGTTGTTCAGAAACAGACTGTGGCCGGAGAATTTTCATTATTCACTCACCAGCCACTTTATTAGGTACGCCTTGCTTGTACCAGGTTGGACTCCCCTTTGCTTTCATAAATTTCTTAATTCTTTGTGGCACAGATTCAACATCCTCTGCTGACCTCTGGCAATAGCAGACATTCACCGGATATTTTCTGTTTACCACACTATTTTCTGTAAAATCTATCCATGTTTATGTGTAAAAATTCCAGTAGATCAGCTTTTTTATTTTTTTACACTCAGATCAAGCAGTTTGGAACCAACAGCCATTTTCAAATTCATTTAAATCCAAGACTATAAAAGCAAGTCTGCAACTTTAAACAAGAAATAAATAAAAATTATAACACTGCCCCTTCCCACATTAAAAAAATACTACATTAATGTATATTAAGCACTTTAGTGTTTTTGAACCATACTGTAGTAAAGTGTAATATATTATAATTATATATTAGTATAGGATTTACAATACTTCACTGTAGTATTTACTATTGTGAACTGTAATAATACTATAGTATACTTTAGTTTTCTTACTATAGTAAACTGTGATTTAGTTTAGTTTTGTCAGCAACTACAGAATTACCACAACTTATTAATTATAATAGAAGTACTTTACAATAGTATGGTTTAAAAACATTATAGTATTTAGTATACATTACTGAAGTATTACATTTGTTTTCTTATGTGGGTTATGTGGTACACAGTGAAGGAGACCAAGTTGGTCATTACATTTCCTACAAAAGTCAATAATACAGTCCTGCTCATCTCCCGACAGTAAATTTCTCTGCTTAAATATAATTTCTTTCTCATCCATGTCCTCAGTTTAAAATCCATTAGATTGCCTCCACTACTCTATGCCTTGGCTCTATGATTTGTTGTCAAGTGATTGGCTGACTAGACCTTAATTGGCTGATTAATTGATTGATTAACCCTGATTTAACCTTTTGAAAGGCATTTATTTATATTTTAATTTTCAGAAATGATCAATAACTGTAGCTATGCTTGGTTGACAGAATATTCTCAATATTTGTAAATTTGGCTTGGATCTATTATTGTGTGCTAAAACATAATATGTAAAGTTAATACTACCGTTGTGTTAAACATAGTGACAACATGCTAATCCAG
The DNA here is from genome assembly GCA_903798125.1 of Danio choprae. Classification (NCBI taxonomy): domain Eukaryota; kingdom Metazoa; phylum Chordata; class Actinopteri; order Cypriniformes; family Danionidae; genus Danio; species Danio choprae. The sequence goes on from CAIGQW010053308.1 coordinate 2,658, forward strand.
TGTTTCCCAACCCTGTTGCTGGAGGCACACCAACAGTACACATTTTTTATCTTTTTGTAAACAAATCAACTCATCAGAACATTAGAATAGACTTCTAAAATAATTGGGTCAGATAAGGAAGAGATCCAAAATATGTACTGTTGGTGAGCCTCCAGGAACAGGGTTGATAATACATTAATTCACTCACTTTTCTTCGGCTTAGTCTCAGCGGAATGAACCGCCAAATATTCCGGCATATGTATACACAGCGGATGCCCTTCCAGCTGCAACCCATCACTGGGAAACACGCATACACTTTCTCATTCACATGCACTCATACAGAACGACCAATTTAGTTCATCCAATTCACTTGTATCGGAGCCCCCAGAGGAAACCCACGCAAACACGAGAAGAACATAACTCCACACAGAAATGCCAACTGGCCCAACCGGGACATGTTGTTTTCAAATGCTAAATCTTATTAGCAACACGTTAAATGCATGATAAAAAAATGTCAAGGTGCTCAACCTGTGCTATTGTTGTATGGCTGTATTGTTCACTATTGGTTATACAACAGTTGGAAATATTTTTTTTATTCCAAATCTGAATAATTTTACTCATTTTACTTCTCATTTTCGGCTGTGGAACTCCAAAATGAAGCACCTTCCTGCTGCTTGTTATCCGGAGCGAGCCGATAAAATCCATCTTCCCCTCAAGACGACTAACGTTGCTCATCAGCTGTCAGCTACTCTTAAAATGGCCACGGCTCAGAAAAAAAAAAAAGTTTTGCGCTTACAGTCTTATTTGTGGGGAAGGACAGATTGAAGGGGCGTCTGAGAATTTCCAATGAAGGCTGGAACGTCGAGATGTATCTGTCCACTTCTCAACAATAGCAGCGCTGTCATTCAGCATGAGTGACACTGACACACAATTCCCCAGCCGCTTCATAATGCTGCTGTTCCCTGCCTTTCCACAAGTTCAATACAATATAGCGCAAGTCTGAAGATCCTGCGCTCAGACAGCGGTCAACAGCAGAGTTATGGCATGTAGAACAGGATCAGGCGATGTGTACATTATATGGACGAGCTCCCGCAGAGGCAAGCGACAGGAATATCAGTGAGCCTGAGGAGCAACTCTTATTCCTGACAATATAGCTGTATGGTTTTATAGAAATCCAAATGTTTCCTAATGTAAAAAATAAAAGGTTGTTTGTGAAAGCACAATAATTGAAAATGACCCAATAATTTACTCAACCTCTAGTCATCCTCTGTGTATATGTCTCCCTTGTTTAGGACATACACGCTCTGTGCCAGGATGTAAATATCATAACTTAAAAAAATATATAGAGAAAAAATACAGAAGAAAAAAATTAACAGTATGGAAATTCAATCTTGTCATTGCAGAGCTTGAATGTACATTAGAATAGAGTGTTTTACATGTAACTGCAGCTAGTTATTTCTAAATAAATGATCCCTGAGCATTCATATTTTACCATACAAATGCAGCACATTTGTATTTATGAACGCACATTTATCAGTGCAAAAAAATATATAATAAATTAAATAAATAAATAAAACAGGCACAGAATTCCCATTCTGTCAGTCTTTCATTTGGGCAAGAGCTGTTGAGTCGACATTGTTAGCATGCTGAGATGTAATCACACTTTGCATATTGTTCATGATTATGCACGCTGAGCGGAGTTGCTGAAAGCAGAGCTGTACAAAGAAACCTGCTTTCTGTCTGCAGTGAAGCACAACAACAAATCAGAGAAGCCATGCAGGTGCTCACCACAGAAAACCCAAATTTATCTATAAACAAAGTGAAAAAAAACTTTTAAAAAATTGTGACAAACATTTAAAGATGAATATAAAGCTAACTTGTTATAACATACATGTTACAGTATAATGCAATAACTTTTAAGGTAGAATTATTATTATTATTATTATTATTATTAATAGTAATAATAAAAAAAAAATAATAATAATTGCAGATATTAAATATGCATAATTTTAACAACATTTGTATATTGAGTACTCAGATGTTGGTTTGATCATAATCTCAAACTATTAAAATAGATCCCCAAATGCAGATGTATGTTTCTTATACTGCTTATGGTCTTAGAAGAGAAGGTATGAAAGCTTTCACTAAAATAGGATCCTTTCAAAAAGTACATCTTTGTACCTTATTTACCCCCAAAGGGTGCATATCATTTCCTTAGGGACCCATTTATGCTTTTTACACTTCCAGCTTGCTTTAGTGTGTAATGTTGCTGTTTGATCATGAAAAAGATCTGCAAAGTTAGAAAGCACAATGTCACTCCAAAGGCAGTTATTTTCTTCAAACAGCTCTACTGTAGTTCTGAATTTTCTTCTGAGAAGATGCACCTCAAAATATCCTGAAGGATTAAGAATTCCCGCCCAAGGGTGTGAGGTTTAGAGGAATTGTGTTTGTAATGTGTGGTCACCACCGTTTCACACTTCCAATATACTGATGCATTTTGTATTAATTGTAATGATACATATGTGATTTCTTCTGCAACTGTTCAAAGTCACAGAAATAAATAACTTTATGCTAACTTGTTTTGTGAGTGTTTATTTGTGTGTGCATTTGACATAAATGTATTGTCATAAATGCATTTGACATAAATGTGTATTCAGGACAGGCGCAAACTCAACTGCACCTCTAAAAAACTCACTGTAAACATAATCATTGAGATACATGTGAAAAATTATTAGTAAAATGTATATGAATAAAATTGCACTTAATATAAATTAATTAATTAATTAATTAATTAATTAAAAAATGGTTTATTTGTTTCTAATCTGCAAGGTGCAACCACTAGGCTCAACTGCAACTGCAAATTCTGTAAAACATAATATTATTCATGTGGAGCCCTTATACTGGCCCAGAGGGTTAATCGTAAAATATATTTGTGTTAGCATTCGCCCGATCAAACATTAGGCATGGCAACAGCACTTTCACAAGAATTTTCAAATGGGATGCATAAGCATAGTTCTCTCATTCATTTTCAACATGGAAAGCAGCAAATCTCTTGTTTTGGTAAAGGTGAAAGTTTGTTTGGTTTCCGTGCCAGCTAAAAACATTCCAAATATGAATATGTGGGACATAACTACATACAAAATATGGTGAGTAAGCCTTCCTTTCGGGACGTTCGAAAATGCTTAACACATCACTTTATTTTTTTATTTTTTTATAACCTCAGAAAACACATCATTATTAATAATATGAAATAATATAGCATACTCTGTTGAGACAAGCAGACGAGTCCATAATAAGACCACAACGCTTTACAGCTTTGGCTGCGATCAAAAGCTTTCTCAGGTTTTATTCAGGCACATGTTGTTTGTTCAACATTTTTATTTAAAAAACACCAATGTAGAGTGTTTTTTTAAGGTTTCTAAGCAACCACAGAATCAGCTGTCAGTCTGTCATGAGCGCTCCATTCATTCCATTGGACAATGGAAAAAAAAAAGATGTTGACTTACTGGCCTACTTTCGGCTCCCAGAGCAAAAACACGAGACACCCAGGGCACTCCCTTTAAAGTTTAAAATGGCACCTCTCACTGCAAAAAACGTGTTGATTTGTGACTTGTTAATATGAGCCCAATAATTCCATACGAATATCCCGTAGTAATATTGAGAGCGGGGCGACGCGGTGGCGCAGTGGGTATGGATGTTGTTTCACAGCAAGAACATCGCTGGTTCGAGGCTCCGGTGGGTCAGTTTTTGTGTGGAGTTTGCATGTTCTCCCTGTGTTCGCGTGGGTTTCCTCCGGGTGCTCCGGTTTCCCACACGAGTCCAAAGACATGCGCTATAGGTGAATTGAGTAATCTAAATTGTCCGTAGTGTATGTGTGTGAATACTAATAATTCATTAATTTTCTTTTCGGCTTAGTCCCTTTATTAATCTGGGGTCGCCACAATGGAATGAACCGCCAACTTATCCAGCATATGTTTTACGCAGCGGATGCCCTTCCAGCTGCAGCCCATCACTGGGAAACATCCATACACACTTATTCACACACATACACTACGGACAATTTAGCTTACCCAATTCACCTATACCGCATGTCTTTGGACTTGTGGGGGAAACCTGAGCACCCGGAGGAAACCCGCACGAACACGGGGAGAACATGCAAACTCCACACAGAAATGCCAACCGACCTAGCCGAGGCTCGAACCAGCGACCTCCTTGCTGTGAGGCGATTGTACTACCCACTGCGCCACCGCGTCGCCTGAATGAATGAATATTTATTTACAATTTATTAGATCTCTCTTCATCTTGCCACCCCATCTGTTTGGTCGCACTATGGCTGCCTAGTTCGACTAAATGCTTACAACATGTGTCTTGAAATTTTATCATACTTATCAGATTATGCTACAAACACTGTATTTCAATGGTTCTGAGGTTGGGGTTAGGGACTGTGGTAGGTTAAGGTGATATTACAGCCTCATAATACACCATTTGGCCAAATGCTGGCCAAATCACAGAAAAGTACATTGACACGGGACTAATATTATCACAGGACCTCTGTGTTGTGTAAAATATGAGGTCATTTGCGGGGCAATTTTATTTGACAAATTATAGAGTGACCCTGGATTAAGATCACAGATAACTTTCAATTATTATAAATGACTAGAGGTCATCAGGTAATCCTATACTCCATTTGGAATAGGGTTTATGTTTTACAGGGAGCAGGGCAGCTCACTAAGCTAAGCTAAGCTAACAGAGTTGTTTGTTATTGTCTTCCATGTTGTTTGCCTCTGTAAAGAGAAGCACTTCTTGTTTGGAGATACGTGAGAGTTCATATCTTAGTGTTTATTGGCAGGCAGCTCTTGTTTCAAACCCCTTTACTGATGCCAAGAAGGCTAGCTGCAAATCCCACAGTAATTAGAGATAATTTGCTAATGAAGCAGCTGTACACGATATACATTTACATTAACAGCATGCGTATGTGCTTAAGAGCATCAAAACCTGAAATTATTAACACTAGATCATGTTTAATACAAGAGTAATTATGATATTGATTAGATGAATGCAAAATACGAATTGAATAGGGTCTGTTTTAATTATGACTTTTGAATCTGTGGGAATAATATGTATATCTGCTTCTGAATTTACTATCGAATTAATTAATCTGTTTATCTAAATCTTAGAACTGCTGTGCAAATGTTTTTGTGTATATGCTTTTAAGTGATTTTGTAACATTAAGAATAAATAAATGCAAATAAATAAAAAGCAAATAGATTGTTGGTTAATTTAAACTTAAAACTACGATGACAAACAGCAAATAAAACACAATAAGCCTAATCTGTTTAATCATCCCTTAATGAACAAAAACAACACAGACTGAATGGGACTTATTTGGGTCTGAAAACGCACTGATAAATTAGCTGAATACAATATAATAGCACTTATATCCACTTAAATATATGTCCACCAAAGCAATCCAGGTCTTTTTGATCTCATAATATTTTTTTATTAATAGGGGAATTTATTAATAATACATTTTATCCACTAAAAGCATTGCTTTTATTGCTGTTTGTGTGATTTTGAGTGACTGTAATTACAGATAACAGCAGAATTTGCCACAAAATTGTGCTAAACACAATTGCCACACAGTTCTCCAAACCTGGAAATGTGTACTAAGTTTAATGTTAAGATGGACAGACAAAAAAGCAGATCACCATGTTGTGTGTACACACAGTTTGCATGCATTCTCATAATGTAAATATAAGGGGATTTTGTCAATATCCTGATTAAACTTACCTCAAATAAACACATACTTCCATTAAACTAATACGATTAACCTTGTAAACATAATCACATTAAACTGTATGGAATATGTTGATTTTAATAACAGTTACTACTATACTGAGCAATGTGTACTTGTGCTTAAATGTACTTTGTAAATGAAATGTAAACAAACTTTAAGAAATACATGTGTGACATTATTCTAAAGGTTTACCTTGTAATGAAGTTGCTGGCCATCGGGAAGAAGGAGGAAAATAATTTTAATCAACAAAATAAAACGACCAGCTGCTCATGGAAACTGAAACCAAAAGCAAAACATAAAATATCCAGGCCTGGTCCTCTCTCGTCTTCCACTGCGTTCTCTCCTCTTCCACAGTAAGATAGGTGGCGGGTCCAGGTGTCAGTAATTAACACTCATGCCACCAGCCTCGCACGCTGACGGCTCTCGCTTGGCCCCACTCGCTAAAATGTCCATACTGTACAACTTACCATGCAGTGTAAATTCATTGAGACGTCACAAAGAAAAAGACGCAGTTATTTGTATATTCATCAGGGTGCTTAATGAATTTTAAATGAATGAACAGTATTGAATAAATGTTTTCTAGTTCTAGTTTTGGCAATAGTTAAAATGGTTGAATAATAAATAATTAAATAATAAACTCGACTTTGTTTTCATCTTTATATATGTATTATTTTGTTATCAAGACTTTAACATACAATCATATTTTCAAGTGCATAAACAGTAGAGAACATATTAATACAAAGGTACAGAAAGAGCGTGTATTTATTTTTTATCTTTAATAAATAAATACATGAATTCCATAAAATCTATTGTTAAAAAATGGCAGCTGTGGTTGCCAGATATTTACAAAAAAATGCAGTAGAAATATTTCTAAATTTATGGGAAACTACCATAGTTTATTTATGTATACAATGTTAATACACTATTTGGAATTATTAACATCGTACCTTTCTAATACACACACAAATGTAAAAAAAAAATTAATTAATAAAAACAACATCAAATTTCAATGGTGTTAAGAAAGTCATATGATAAACCAAAGCTTATCACAAACATTTTCAAAAACAGAGAAACGTAGAAGGTGTTCAGTATCATTCATACAATTTCTAAACACTATCATGGTAACACATGTCACATAAAAGTAATGCGATAAACATTACTTATCAACATTAGATGTAATCTATAACTCTAATATACATCACTGATGACCAAAAAAAATAAAAAGAAACATAGCATAAAAACAGAAAAAATGAAGTGTCATGCAGAGAATTCTGGTAAAGCCAAATTGCAGTTAATTTGCGATAATTGCGGTGTTAACCAGGTAATTTTTTCTCTCACATTTTGTACCATTAAAATAATTCCCATTTTTACAGTGTGGTATTTATTTTTGATTTCCATTTTGATTTCCTTTTCTGTCTATTTACGCAAATTACAAGCAATGATGTAAAACAATCTAGCCCATTCAAGAGTACGGCTACATGCTTATTACTGATTGTCATAAAGCTGTAATTAACCCATCGCTATTGGGAGAGGCGGTATGTGTTTATCTTGGTCATAATTACATTCCAAATATGACTCCAGATCACTCGCTGTGTACGGGCTATGCGTGTTGTTTGTGCAATTACCAACAATCTAATATTCTCCAGTACATGCGCACATTCTAAAATAAGTCTTTGAAGGCTAAACATGTAATTTATTAATGTAGTTTGAACCATTTTAATAAAGATAAGACCATGACAGATACAAAAGATCAGTGGATCTGTTAAGAACAGATGACATGTAACCTCTTACAAAACACGTCTCTCGTTTCCAACTGCTCGGGTGATTAAATGCTACATTGATTAACCTCAAAAAATAAATAACTTGTTTTGACTTGAGTTTATAATCCTGCAATTCCTCTCAAAGGTATTAACTCAATCATTCATATGTGTGTGATTAGCATTTTCAGCCTGCTAATCCGCTTTTGGCTTTGTAATAGATTAGGCATCTAATTGTTTTAAAAATACTAGCAAATTCCCACCTTTTTTGATGCACTTTTGAAGGAATATGTACACCAGCTTGGAGTTGTAATGAACTGTGGAGTGATTCTCAGTCAAAAGTGGTTTCTAGATCAATCTTAAATAATGCATGTCTACATTTCAAGCTCTAAAGCAGAATAAAATACTGATTAGCACACAAAAAAGACATCAGTGAAGTTTTTTAAGCATTCATTATGATACGTTCAGATTTTGCTTATACCTGTTCATCCCTAATCAATACTTATCCCCCTTAGAACTGTTTAGTATGTTATACACAAAGGCACCCACTTTTTTGTATTTTCATTTCAAAGAGTAGAGTTACATGAGCATCAGGATGATGTAATGAGAATGATTGATGATTAAACTGGCAAAATCTGTCACATTTAATCATTTTGATGGGATAGTCCACCCAGAAATGAAAGTGTGCTGCTAATTGACTTACCCTCAGGCCATGTGAGATTTTGATGACTTTTTTATTTTTGGTAGAACGTTATTTTTTTATTTTTTTATTTTTTTTTATTTTATGTTTGCTGAATCTGTGGTCCTTTGTTGTCCAAATCAATGTCTACCTGCAGGTTGAGAGTTAAAAAGCACATATATAAGCAAAACAAAATCAATACAGTACATGTTGCTTCTGACAATGCATTGATGTCTTATGAAGTTAAATCAGTGCAATGAGTTTAATATGACTTTAATCCACAGTCTCTGCAAAAATGAACTTCTGAAGCTTTTCTTTAGGCTCATTCTGAAAACGTAGCCCTATATACATTTCTGGAGATCACGGATTCTGTAGCCAGAAGTACGTATGGCTGCATTTCGTCTTAAAAATGATTGGTAGGAGGTGGTATGATGCTGTTCCTTTTCGCGCTTACCAGCTGACCGCTTACCTTCAAATGGACGGCTTTCCCGCTGTAACGTTTGTCTAGTAGCTTGCCATGTACGTCGGCAGACTTGAGACGCAGAGAGGAGTTGACCACGCAAGCAAAAGGATGGTTCCAGAAAGCGGTTAAAACAAAAACAGAAGCCAAAAATTAAAATGAACAAGTAAATAACAGGGTAAGAATGTGGTAAAATCTGAAAACGTGGTAAAAATTTGGTGACGGCTTTCGTTTTTCTGGATTGTTTTTTAAAACTATCGGTTGGCTTTAGGGAAGTGGGTGGGTGGGTTGCTTTTCTCTGAACAGGATTTTTTATTATTATTTTTTTTTTTTATAAATTAAAAGCATCTATATATCTATGAATTCATTGGAACTTCTGGTAATTATAAATCAGGGACTAATTGGTAATATCAAGTTGTCACGACAAAGACAAGTTATGCTGTATTTGTTTATGTCAAGTTCTCATAGTAAAGACATCTCAAACCATGTCATCTTTGCATTTAACTGAGCAAATGACACTTAATAACAGTTTTCATTAAAGGGGACCTATTATGCTCCTTTTTACAATACGTAAAATATATCTCTGATGTCCCAATAGTGCGTATGTGAAGTTTCAGCTTAAAATACTGCACAGATAAGGTTTTATATCTCTTTGAAACTGCTCCTTTTAGGCTTTGATCCTAATTGTGCCATTTTGGTGACTGTCGCTTTAAATTCAAATGAGATTGTGCTCTCAGCCCTCTTTTCAAAAAAGGGCAGAGCTACAAATGCCTATGTGTCAGCATAGTGGCAGATTCAAAAACAAGACTAATGTCCTATGCGTGGTTCTTTCACCCTCTGATGACATGTGCAAAGAAGGAATGTCAAGTAAAGTGTTTCTGCAGACTGTTTTTATCAAGTGTGATTATAAAAAATAAAATTAATACATTTTTACAATTTGAAGCTGGTTATAAAACCATCAAATAGTATCATATAAATGCGTTAAATCCCATTCATGTGCATGGCATGTGTCATTTAATGATTATAAAGGTTTAATTACAGCCTCAGGATTAAGGTAAACTTTTTATTGTAATAGTCCCCCAAAAATGTAAAGTTTGCAAATCTTTAAGACAAGCCAACATAGTTTTTTTTTTCCAGGCTTTCCCTTCCACAGTATAATCAATATTTCCCTTTTTAAGAGCCCATGTTTGAAATGACCCTTTGTTGAGGGTTTGTGTGATGAGAATCCTCACCAAGCTTGATACTGAGATCACAGCAGTCTCTGCCCCAATTGATTTCTTTTGCTTGAGACATACGTGTTTTGGTCAAATTTCCTATATCCATCTGCAGGTCCCCAGACACCTTCTGAAGATGAAAACCAAGGACATGTGCACATGAAATAGACGGCAGCTTCAGCTACTCAAGATTTTCAATCAAGCACTGATGGAATAGCTTTTTTTTTTCTTCTTCTTTTTTTCCAGAGACGCACTGGCATTACCTGCAGCCCAGAAGCTGAATCTGTGCAGCTCAAAAAAAAAATTAAATAAATGAAAATGTATATTTTATTATTATTTTTTAATGCTCATCACACTGCTGAGACCTTTTTTAGACTTCACAGATGAGGACTACTATGATTGAACAAACAAACAAATAAATAAATAAATGCAGAAACAGAATTCCCAAATGATTGAAAGCATGAATAAATGTTCTTCATTGTCAGATGTCACTGTTTTTCTACATAAAGAGTATCAGAATTATAGAAATTAACTACAATGTTCTACTGCATGCCAACTAATGAAAGCATTGAAGTGTGTAGGGTGCATTTACACAACAATGTACTAAAAATCTGTCCCTCCAGAATTGTACAGGAAAATGGATTTTCTGATCGTGTTTCTCAAAACATATGGCATTAAAATAACCAAAAGTCTTGTAACTTTTAAAAAAAAATCTCAATAACCATTAGACTTAAAAGTTTAAAGGATCACTTGCTGTGTACTGAGTGTAAATTAAACTATTAAATTGCACAAAATTGTGAAAATGTCAAAAAGGAAAATAAAAAAGTTGCCAGACTGGTATGTTGTGAAGTCTCTTCATGTCTACACACATAATGTACAGTTGACAGCACTTTATTTAAAATCAGAATTCACTCTATTAACAAACAAATAACTAAGATTATTAGCTCAATTAACTACTCATTTGTTACTTATCAATAGTTATTAATAAGGTAGATGTTTGGTTTAGGTTTTGTGTATGATTAGGGATGTAGAATAAGATCATACATTATTGTCAAGTCATATGAAATAATAGACAAAGTCTGATGGATCCAATTGCAAGTGAGTTTAATCAAAAGTCAAGTAAACAAGGTGCAGATCAAAGGTGCAACCCAGCAGCGGAAACAGGGAGATCGCAGACACAGCACAGGTCAGGGAGTCCAAAACAAGCTGACGAGGGTCCTGGTGACACACAGAGACAACATGAACACGCAAGTAACGCACTGACAATAAGGAGCTGGATCCAGCTCTTAATATAGGACTGAGTAAGCACAGCTGCAGCTGCTGATTAGAACAGCTGATCCAAGATCACATGATCAACATACACACGCAACAAGGCACATGGGAATGCAAAACAACCCCACATGACAATAACAAACAAGACAGAAAGAGTGCATGCACCTGCAACCGTGACACATTATAACTTAATATATGAATAATATTCAATTCAAGTTTATTTATATAGCGCTTTTTCAATGTAGATTGTGTCAAAGCAGCTTAACATGTTCTAGTAAAGTCCAGATTTCAGAGTTTAGTTCAGTTCAGTTCAGTGTGGTTTAAGTTTCACTGCTGAAAATTAAAACACTGAAGAGCAAATCCACCAAAGAGTAGCTCCACAAGTCCCGATCCGAGCAAGCCAGTGGCGAGGATCGGCACTTCACCAATTGACGAAGTGAAGGGAAAAAAAACCCTGAGAGAAATCAGGCTCTGTTGGGCACGATCATTATTCTTCTGGCCAAACTTCCTGTGTGGAGCTGCAGTCTAGGCGCGGGAGGCTGGAGAAGCTGGACGTCCAGCGTGGAAAAGCTGCAGGTGTGGTAGGGCACCGGCGGGAGGTCAGGCTGGCCCACAGGATCAAAGCGTAGACTTGTTTGTCACTGTAGCCTTTCAGGAATCAGACTCATGCACTTCATTCCTCCATGACCACCACAGGATCAGCTCGGGATACGGCCTGGTCCAGGATACCTTTGGATCATCTCTTCACAGGTCTCGGATGGCATCAATGGCGCTGCATAGTCTTTAGGGGCCTCGGAATGAGTATCCCCGGGTGGAAATAGAAAATAAAGAAAATAATTAGCGTAGCTGCCATTCATAGTGTATTTAAACAAGATGCAAAAATGGATTGTTATAGATGAAAATAGCAGTTATATAAACATACATAGAAACAAACATGTAGAGCATATGAGAGTTTCTAACACAATGTCTGGTGCATTGAGACAGGAGGAGTGTGTTCGACAGGTGGTTGTCAAGCCAGCTTACCTGTGTGGAGCACACTCATGCATCATACCGTTATGCGATGCATTGAGTGTATGCTTTACT
>CAIGQW010053321.1:30692-42483 GCA_903798125.1 Danio choprae
GTGTGTGTGTGTGTGTGTGTGTGTGTGTGTAAAAGATAGAGCCCATCCCTCATGATTTTATATCTCTATCTATGTGTTTATTCTATCTGATCTATCTGTTTATCTATCTATCTATCTATCTATCTATCTATCTATCTATCTATCTATCTATCTATCTATCTATCTATCTATCTATCTATCTATCTATCCATCTGTCTGTTTATCTGAACCATTTAAAACCCTTATGTCCCTGTCAAACTACAATTGGACGATGTTTACATCTATCTTGTGGATATAGCTCAGCGATTTAGTCATTAGTGGTATTTATCGTGATTTAATAAAGAATATTTGCAGGAACCCCAAGTAGTCAAGCTTGTATTTTTTAAAGTCTGCGAATTCCTTGAGCATAACTGCATATTACACATTGTTCTTAGAGGTATATTGTAAATGTAAGCATTTATTATAGATGTCAAGAAGCAAACAGCTTAAAAAAAACTAAACAATCCATTGTTCCCTCTAATTTGTCCATTGTTAACTGGTGGATGGCGTGCTGTGCTATAATTTAAATGAGCTTGCCAGACCAAACTACTCTGAATATGATTCCAATAGTCAAATGTCTGCTTTATATTTATTGCAGCTCTCAATGATTTAATTGGTGACATCCTAAAACATTTCTATTCTACATCTTTCCTCGGAGAGAAAAACCCCACGGATGAAAGCAGTTCTTACTATTATGTTTGCTCTAGAATTACGTGCAGTCTATATTTGAAAAGGTTAATCTACCTATATGAACGATTGCTCACGGGATATCGCGATGTCTCGCCGATTTCTTGTTTTTCAAGAAAAATAGCTGTAACCTTTATGTGCTGACGAGAAACCTCTTTAGTTTGCTTCATATTGATTCAGCTTTCAAACCAATAATGAGTAATCATCTGATCTTCAGGGGTATGCCTGAGTGCAAATATCTCTGTAATTTAGCAAGTGTTATTCTTTCCTTTTTTTATCCTGAAGGTTCACGTTGGCATGCTGTTGGCTTTGTTCTACATTTGTACATCCACCGTTATTAATCTGCACCATGACATTTCATAAAACCTGGATGAATAGAGTTTTCGCTTGTTTAAATCCTTCAGATAATTCACGACCTGCTGATCTATTGTGTAAAAGCATTAAACGGCATTTTATGGATTATGTTTTCAGCGCTGTATTAATATTATTCTCTTTTTAAGCATGATTTAACCTCCGAGCGGTTATTTCTGGATACTTCTTATCAACAATAAGTCAATTATTAGTAGAAAGGCAACCACAAAAAGTGAAGAATTTTTGGTATGCATACTATCATCTGCAAGTGTGTAAACACTGAAACTGCAGATATAATCTATCTTTAGAATGAGGTTGTAATGATATAACTTAAAGCCTATTGGGGGGGGGGGGTTGTGGACTAATTCCACAGTATAATAATATTATTCATTAATTTTCCTTCAGCTTAGTCCCTAATTTATCAGCTGTTGCCACAGCAGAATGAACCGCCAACTATTCTGGCATATGTTTTACGCAGCAGATGCCCTTTCAGCCGCAGGAAACATCCACACACTCTCACATTCACACACACTCATACACTAGGCCAATTTGGTTCATCCAATTCACCTGTACCGCATGTCTTTGGACTGTGGGGGTAACCTGAACACCCGGAGAACACCCACACCAACACGGGGAGAACATGCAAACTCCACACAGAAATGCCAACTGGCCCAGCCGTGACTCGAACCAGTGACCTTCTTGCTGTGAGGCAACAGTGCTTACCACTGCGCCACCGTGCCGGCCATAATAAAATTACTATATAATATAATATAACTCTCAAGTGTTTCAAGATTGTGTCTATAAAGTTTCAGCTTAACATACCTCACTGATCATTTATGTATTAAATCGTGCTATAGATGCTTCCTTTGTAGTGGAGGCGAAACAGGGTTTTTTTTGTGTGTCACTTTAAATGCAAATGAGCTGTTCCCCGCCCTCTTTCCAGAAGAGGAGCCTTTACAGCTCACGTCTCAGTTTCTCAAGCAGCAAACAAAGCTTCCCTTTCGTCTGCGACTTGTCTTTTTTCAAGTTCAAATTTCTAAAAATCCCTAAATCAAGCAGTATTCTCTCGACAAGTAAAAGTTATTGTCTTGTTTTCAGAAATTATAATAGTCAAAATAAAGTGTGTTTGTTCTGTTAAAAAAAGCTCAATAATATGCCAATGGAGTAAGCAAAAAAAAAACAAGTTTACTTGTCAAGAAAATGCTTATTGATTAAAAAAATTATTTTTATATTTGAACTAGAAACAAGATGAAGCAAAGTAACAAAAGCATTTTTGCATTGTACAAATGACAACTTAAAAATACTTTAAAAATGTCAAAATGTAAACAGTATTTTCATTCATTCATTCATTTTGGCTTAGTCCCTTTATTAATCTGGGGTCGCCACAGCGATATGAACCACCAACTTATCCAGCATATGTTTTACGCAGCGGATGCCCTTCCAGCTGCAACCCATCACTGGGAAACATCCATACACACCCATTCACACTCATACACTACAGACAATTTAGCTTACCCAATTCACCTATACTGCATGTCTTTGGACTTGTGGGGGGAAACCGGAGCACCCGGAGGAAACCCACGCCAACACGGGGAGAACATGCAAACTCCACACAGAAACGCCAACTGACCCAGCCGAGGCTCGAACCAGCGACCTTCTTGCTGTGAGGCGAACGTGCTATCCACTGCACCACCGTGAGGTCTAAACAGTATTTTGATTTTTGTTTTAACTTACACTTTGAAACCTATTTTAACAGTCTTTATTGTATAAATAAGCAGCAAAAATCCATAATTCAGTAAAAAAAAATGAAAATGGTGGTTTTGGATTTTTTTTCTATCATTATTTGATGATGTGGACGCAAAAAGCATTTGTTATTTATAACAAATAGTGATGGCTATTATTTGTCAGATGTGCTTTATCAGATTTCACCTGTATCTGCAGGGTCTGCTTCATGGGTTCTTGTTTGTATATCCTTCGGATTTTTAAATGGGTTTTACCGTGGTTGAAACAGACTCTTTTATTTATTTATTTTGCTGAAGCTGCAAGGTTACAACTGCAGACTTTTCTCTTAGCAATTACGGTGATTTGATTTAGAGAAAAGTGATCTTGCCAAGTTGGAGAAATGGTAGTGTATCAAATTGTTCAAGCTAAGCTGATGCTCAATTTTTTCCGACTTGGATTTCACTTAGCAACGGACACAAGCATGTGATAAAAGGGCTATTTATACACACACAGGGTTCTGTTACAGCTTGAGCGTGTTTGCCTTGTTGCACTGAAAATACTGCTGAAAAAAAAAAAAGCACTTGAGAGGATGGAGAGCTGTTCGACGTTGCGCACCACTTCCCCTCAGACAAGCGAGATGCACATTTACAGCTTATCGCTAAATTGTTTTAACCAACGTTTCAACTGATCCACTTGGATTGTTTGAAGTTCAGTCAGCGTCTCTGTTTCATGCTTTGAATTTGTTTCCATGCATAATGTGATCACACTAATCTACAAGCACATTAATATTATATAATATTTAACCCTACTCATTTCTTTATGTCCACTTGTATGTTGAACAGGTAGTTTTGAGAAATGTACCAAAAAAACAGTAGTTAAAGTAGTAGTAGATATTAGGTGGGATTATATACATTTTACAATGTTAATCATTGTAAAGTGTATATAAATCATCTGTTAATTTCCTTATTCATGTTCAGACAGAAGGTGTAAAATGGCCACAGAATCACTTCTAACATAAGTTGACCTTTGTAGCATAATAATTGATACAACCATTACAAAACAACCATAACAGACACTTTTCAGTCTAAGTGGCAATAAAAACACCCATTTTTCAAGCTTTTACAAAAGTGTCTGTCATTAATATTCATCTTTGCACCAGGAAAGATGCCACTAATTAATATGGATATTATATAAGCCTTTCAGTGTTCTTTTTAGACAGAAATAATATGCAGGATGGATTTTTTTCCTCTAGACACAGAAGAAATATTGCATTTATTTGGTCATTAGCCGCTTCTGTCTTCCGAGGTTCAGTCAGAATGACCCTTCATGACAAAAGGATGTCATTAACGCTGACAAAGTGCTCCGGTTTAATCATATGCAAGACTCTGAGCTGAGGAGATTTCTCGCTCTGTCGCTAAATATGTAAATAGGATCGTTTTGTGTTAATTAGCAAATTCGAAAAAGTGTGACTCAAATAGATTAACATTTGCTCCTTGTTCGCATTTCATGGAGTTGTACTGCTGTGTTTAATGCGCCATGGAATGTTAAATACCTGAGGTGTTGCAAATGTTCATCTCTAATTTCTAGAAAATTCTTCAGGAAAGGAGCGAGGATCTCTCAGGTACTGTAACACAGCACAAACGCTTGCGAAAGATTAAATTCTCTGCTAACTGGCGAACGAGGACCCATTGAAAAGTATAATAACAAAAAAAATGATGTATTTTTTATAATCGCCATTGTTTCTCCCAAACAGGAGCGAAATGAAAGTGAGGATCAAATGAAGACTCGGGTTGAGGTGGCCTGTATTTCAGACATTTCTCTTGAGGAAAACCCTGATTAAATCTCATGTATAGTTTCTGAAATGTCACAGGATTCGCTCGGATTTGGCAGGATCCTAATTCTACAAAGAAGTTGCTTAGATCATGGTATAAGCTCAGCCATTTCTATTCATTCATTAATTTTCTTTTCGGCTTAGTCCCTTTATTAATCTGGGATCGCCACAGCGGAATGAACCGCCAACTTATCCAGCATATGTTTTACGCAGCGGATGCCCTTCCAGCTGCAACCCATCACTGGGAAACACCCATACATTTCCATTCACACACATACGGACAATTTAGCTTACCAATCCACCTATACCGCATGTCTTTGGACTGGTGGGGTAAACACCCGGAGGAAACCCACGCGAACACGGGGAGAACATGCAAACTCCACACAGAAATGCCAACTGACCCAGCCGAGGCTCGAACCTTCTTGCTGTGAGGCAAGAGCTCTACCCACTGCGCCACCGTGCTGCCCCAGCCATTTCTTCTCTGGTATTATTATAATTATAGCGGATCTATGTAGAATTCAGAAATTTGTGTTATTGTGGCGTTTAATCTTTGTTTTCTCCCTATGCAATTTCTTCTTCATTGTTGTTAATGAATGAAAATGATTTGAATGTAATGCCACACAGCTTACAAATTTCATTGCAGGAAAAATATAATTAAACTAAATAAATAAATAGTTGAAACCTGAATAAACGATTAGAATTAACGTAACAAAATTATTTGTTGTTATGAATTGTTTGTCATGTATTGTTTTACAGTGTAGTTGTTGTTTTTTTGTCATTTTCATTCAGAAACTCTTGTTATTGTGGCCTTTAATCTTTTATTTCTCCCTAAAATCTTATATTCTTTTTTTTCACTTTTTTTCATCATTGTCTAGAAGAGATTTAGATCTTGTGCCACACAGCATACAAATCTCATTTCATTTTGATTGCAGGTATAAATATAAATAAAGGAATAAATAAATGGGCAGCGCAGTGGCACAGTGGGTAGCATAATCGTATCACAGCAAGAAGGTCGCTGGTTCGAGCCCCGGTTGGGTCAGTTGGCATTTATGTGTAGAGTTTTCATGTTCTCCCCGTGTTGGCGTGGGTTTCCTCCAGGTGCTCCGGTTTCCCCACAAGTCCAAAGGCATGCAGTATAGGTGAATTGGGTAAGCTTAATTGTCCGTAGTGTATGAGTGTGAATGGGTGTGTATGGATGTTTCCCAGTGATGGGTTGCAGCTGGAAGGGCATCCGCTGCATAAAACATATGCTGGATAAATTGGCGGTTCAATCCGCTGTGGCGACCCCAGATTAATAAAGTCATGAAAATTTTGTCATTGTCATTTTCATTCAGAAACTCTTGTTATTGTGGCCTTTAATCTTGGTTTCTGCCTAAAATGTGCTTACATTCTTTTTTTCACGTTTTGCTTTCTTCATTTTTTGTCTAAAGTAGAGATCTGGATCTTAGGTCACACAGCATATGATTGCAGGTAAAATAACTTAAATAAATAAATAAATAAATGGTTGAAACAGGAATAACAATGATTAGAATTAAAGTAAAATTTGATTATATTATTTTTTCAAGTTTTTTTTTGTTCCATCATTGTCGTCTAAACTAAAGATTTGGATCTTATGCCACACAAAATACAAATTTAAATAGATTTTGATTGCAAGTAAACATTTTTTCCCATTCAACCATCTTATTTGGTGTGTTTGCCCAGCCTGATCTCACGAGTAAATGTACTTATTTTACAGTTTTTATTATTGTCTTAATTATTTCACAATTTTCAAAGATCACCTAACCCGGCCCCTTCACACCACCGTCATTGGGGGATGTGCAAATTGAACTAAATTTGTACAAATGAGATTGTACAAATTCCTACGAATTAGCCACTAAATTAAAAGATAGCATTGGTTTGGCAGATAATTGAGTTTGGAGACGCCATTAAAGTATGCATGGAAGGTCATTCACAACTCATTTTGTTTTCATACTCTAACATTTTTCCAAGTAAAACAGAATAAGAGAGCAAAAATGCAGGACATACTTGATTTTAAGCATTGGGAATTGATTAGATCATAAAAAACAATGGGTGTTGCATAACAAAATAGAGGTGGTTGGAGGGGTCAGTGAAATGTTAGAGGGATTTGTGATGTCAAGGAAGCATATTACATTTTGATTAAAGATTACAAAGACTGCATGTGTTTGACCGTTTGGTTATACACAATAAGACCAAAGAATGTAATTTTGGTTTTATATTGAGCAGATTTACATGCACACTAATAAGTTGATAACCCCAAAAAACATTGTCATGTTATTGGTTTGCATGTAAGCTTTGACAATGCAAGTAAACATTTACATTTACAAGACAGTTACAATAATTTATTTAAAAAATGTGAACATCCTCCATAGTGATGTCAGAGCATATTGAGTTATGTATCTAACTCAGAGCATTTTTTAATGTCAGATGTCATATTAAAGGTGCTGTATGTACAGTTTTGACTCTTCTAAAGCCTAAAATACTATAATATGTTTGCAGATATTTAAGAGACATGGCAAGTGAACATTCTTGTTTATCTGAAAAACAATGCTGAAGTCAGTTATTCTGCTTTGAAAATGTGTGTTACGTGCCAGAATGCTGTTTTTGTTTTGGTTCTTTTAACCCGCCCACTGCCACTTCAGCTAATTATATTTCAGCACCCCGGGTTGCCTTGTTGGAAAACCGCATATTTCATTCATTCATTCAGAAAGCCTCTCAAAGCATGCGCCCGTGACTGAAATGCGACCTCTGGTGGACAGTAGCAGACTCCGAAATGAGATGCGGATTTAGAGTTCCACATAAGGTTATTAATTATCAAATAATATAAATATTACGAATGCAAACATTAGATGACCAGGTTATATTGTAACCCCGTGTCCTAACAACAGGGTACGTGACGAGATTTGCAGTGATAAGCAATTCGGCTGTTTGCACCAGACGAAACATGACAGAAATTTAAACACAGCCATTCAGAAGCACAGAATATGCACTCACTCATGACATGGTAAGGTTTATAATCTAATTTATACATATCTAACCTCTTTACATTATTAAATGTACATGCTGAATCACTGATATGTGTTGGTTTTGAGTCAGTTCTGAAGTTCAATTTCAAACGTTTTTTTTTTTTTTTTTCAAGATCTGAGGTGAACGATCTGCTGCTGCTTTCAGTAGTATGGCAATAAATGTAATGTAAAATAGCATTCAAACTCACATTGTTAGCATTTAACACTGAATAAAGCACATGAGGTGTACCTGAGGTGATCATTGCCAGTTTATCCTGTTGTTCAGCTGCAAGAAATAGAAGCCGTTTCTAATATATCAATTTGAGGTGTTGATTAGAACTAAAACTCCTTTTAATATGTTAAATATTCCTTCTATTGCGTGCTGTTGCTTTTATAGAACACGATTTAAATCAGCCTTTAGGGTCGATCATCAGACTCGCTCCTGTTGGTCCTCAATCTGGCAACCTGCGCTTGCGTTTGTTTTGATCCAAGAATGCAATACCTAGTTCAACCACTGGGCGTTAAACTTACATTCTGCACCTTTAAATATATCATTAAAATCAAAACAAAGCAAAAATGAACACATCAATTGGATACTAATGGCTAACATTTTCAAATTTCACGCAGTTCCAGATTTTTTTTTTATCTCATGCATTTACAGAAGCATTTTTAACTGTAGCTCTTCTACCTTTACACCTGACGAGAACATGTTTTTTATGTCTTTGGATCAAGAAAGCATCTAAGTTTGCAGTATATTTTCTATATTTCTTTAACCGTTTATAGGGCACTAATTGAAATACTCTTTGGGAAAAAATTATCTGGAGTGTTACTGGAGGTTATTACAAGACTTTTAAACTTTTATGACATCATTCTTCACCCAATGATAAATTAATAAACAGAAAGCAGGTTATTGCATTTACTTGCAGGGTGAAATTGGTGCAAGGAGCAAAAATGTAATTGTTACAATCAGATTATGCTTAACCCTTGTGTACTGTTCAAATTGACTACCCTTTCGTTACATTGGTGGCTGTTTTTGCCCCACTGACTTCCATTAAAAAGACATTTACAGTGACACCAAAAAATCATGCATTCTTGATTGTTGGTGGTTTTTCCTGTTGGGAAGAGGTAAAAAGTGTCATTTTTACTGTTGATAGTCTGTTGACAGCATTAACCCTTTAAATAGGTCTGTGCAAAAATATTCTGGCTTTTATATGGTGTTTTATGGAATAAAACAGCAGATTATAGTGTGTGTGCATAAATACACTTACTATGTTTACTATGTTCTGAGAGCTGAGCTGCTTATTTGGATTTTCTCAGACCTATTAAGATAAGTGCACAAAGGTCTCTCACTCACACACACAAACACACATATTCTGTATACTGTAGAAGGCAGAAACTAAGCTTATTTGGCACTGCAACTGATGATCAACAGTCAAAATTAAATATTGTACCTCTTCCCAACAGGAAAAACCAGCAACAATCAAGAATGCATGATTATATGGTGTCATGGCTTCGCAATCAAATTTTTTTTATTATAAATGGAAGTCAATGGGGTAAAAACAGCCACTTACACAACAAAAGGGTAGAAGATTTGCCTAGAGAGTATTGTTCCCCAAAATATTTGTCAAAATAAGATTTGTCACCAGAAATCGTTTTATTTGATAAAACACAGAGAAAGCTGTGGCCAAATTAAGACTCAAAATCAGCCCAGAGTGGATGAAAATATGTCCAACAGCACACAAGGGTTAAGCAATTTATGAGTTCACTCCAATAAAAAAAAATTGGGTTAAAATGTTTACATATTTACCTGCATTGTTGGCTTATTAAAGTATTAGTTCAACTAAAAATGAATATTCTGTTATTAATTACTCATGTTATTTGTTCTTTTTCGGAACACAAATTAAGATATTTATCATGAAATCCAAGAGCTCTCACATCACCCAAAGACAGCAACGGTCATGAAATGTTCAAAGTCCAGAAAACAGTCCAGTGACTTCAGTGGTTCAACCGTAATCATACAAAGCTCCAAGATCACTTTTGTCTGCCAAAAAGAAAAGAAATGCAAATATGACTTTGTTGACCTATATCTTCTGATGAAATATTTGCTCAAGTAAAGTAGTTAATAGTTACTTTTTATCTGAGATATGCAGGTCTCTATAGCAACGTCTTGCGAAACAACCTTTCCAACGCAACACTATCATAATATGTGTTACCATTTGAGAGTAATGGAGGAACGCCACCAAATGAAGCGAAAGTACAGTTTACAAAAAACATTTTTTTCTCCTTAAAAGCAGTCGAAAGTTCTTTAGAGACTGGACATAGACTGAATTTCATAACAATATTTTAGTTTTCACGCTCAATGAAATCAAAGTAATGTCTGTATTTCCACTTGAAGAAGCAGCCGCTCTCGACGTGAAGTTTATTTATAAACTAATTTCGAGAGGATCACGTGCTTATGATTGCTTACAGCTGGCCCGCATTCGCTCGCAATTGATTCACCAATCAGATGATTCCTAGATCACCATAAATAACCAGTTGAAGAAGAGTTCCCTTATCTCAGTACCTTCGTCTTGAAGAACTCCCCCCACCCACCCCTACTCCTCCTCCTTCCCAGATGGGCGACACGGTGGCCCAGTGATTAGCACTGTCGCCTAACAGCAAGAATGTCTCTGGTTAAAGTCCCAACTAAACTAGTCGACATTTCTGTGCGGAGTTTGCTTATTCTCCCCGTGCTCACTTGGGTTTTCCCCAGGTTCTCCGGTTTCCTCCCACAGTCCAAAAACACGCAATTAAGTAAATTGAACACACTAAGCAATACCATTGCCAAGCCTTTAATAAGTATACATCTCTTTTCAGCCATTCTTTTAGCCAGAAATAAGTCGGGGGAGTTCATCGAGATCTACCTGAGCTCAAGCTCCCCTCTCGCCTTGTAAACGGGAGGGAGCCCAGGGCTCGAGGATCTCGTGACCTCAGGGCTCTCTCCCGGGACAGCATGCCAAACAAGCTATATTACCAATCATCAGCTAAGTGTGAACTCTTGAAAGCAGCTGTTTCAGCTGGCATTCTCCAGCAGTGTAAATGCACATGCTCATTAACTGACGCTGCAGCGGAAAACGTGATTTAAAAGAAGCATTTTTTTCTTCTAAATGTTACATTTGTAACGCAAGTAACGCAATTACATTCACTTTAGTAACTGTAATCAGATTACATAAATGTAAAATGCAATTCGTTACATTACTGCGTTCCTCAAAAATGTAATTAGATTACAGTAATGCGTTACTTTGGAACACGTTACACCCAACTCTGGTTGTAATGCCTGTAGTAAATGCACACCCTGATCTGACACGGAAGACATTTTAAAAAATATTGCTGCACAAAAGTGTTCTTGGAGCTTCATTTGGTTACAGTTGAACCATATTCAACTGTATGGTTATATTTATACTGTATAGGTCATATTAAATGTTTTGACAATATTTTTGGTACCTTTTCTGAACTTTGAACCTCTCAGGACTGTTGCTGTCTATGGAGGAAGAGAGAGCTCTTGGAGGTAATCTAAAATATCTTAATTTGTGTTCAGAACATGAACGAAGGTCTCAGGCAGTTGAAACATGAAGGCGAGTAATTAATTACACAATTAAATTTTTGGGCTGAACGAACCATTTACATAATCAGGTTGTATATAAATGCACTCATTGCCTTAAAAGAACTGAATAGCATCTCTGTCAGGTTCATTAGTGGTCTGTGAGCGTATATGTGTAGTGTCAAACTCTCTCTATCTTGGTCTTCGGGGCCTCAGGTCCCTCTGGTCCCCACCCTCTTGAAGCTCTCTTATTTCAGGCCAGCAGCCTCTCTGGAATATGATCGGATTTGGAGATGGTTCCTCCCAGCCCCCTTCACCAATGGACAAAGGAACCTTAAACCCTCGCAGCATGACACCACTTTGAGCCTTGAATAATTTAGCCATGTTGCATGAGGCGAAGAATGTGGAAAAAACTTGGGGAAATGTCTTCGTACTTCAACAAGAGCAGTTTCATCAATGGGAATAGTTTATTCACTTCTCTTGTAGGTTGAGGCAGGATGTAACATGTTTCAGATGTTTTCTGAAGGATATATATATATATATATATATATATATATATATATATATATATATATATAT
>CAIGQW010053321.1:42493-56277 GCA_903798125.1 Danio choprae
TATATATATATATATATATATATATATATATATATATATATATATATTTGAAGTCATTATTAGCCCTCCGTAATTATTAGCCCTTCTGAGTTATTAGCCCCCTGTATATTTTTTCCCCCAATTTCTGTTTAACGGTAAGATATTTTTCAACACATTTCTAAACATAATAGTTTTAATAACTCATTTCTAATAACTGATTTCTTTTATCTTTGCCATGATGACAGTACATGATATTTTACTAGGTATTTTCAAGATACTAGTATTAAGGGCAATTTAAAGGCTTAATTAGGTTAACGAGGCAATATACGTTTATTTATTTATTGGTGCTTTGACATGTGAGAGAACTTGCCTTAAAACTGGTGATGCGTATTTTCATTCATTTATATGCCTATTGGGGTCGTTTGACCCAGAAAAGGTATATCTGGAGTTTAAACTGACCACATTTTAAAACATATGCAGATTTTTTGGTTTGTTGTTACATTGTTTAAAGGAAAAACATGCTTTTGTTTTTTGTATCACTTGATTTGATTTTCCTGAGATGCTGGTGTATGCAAAGCATGTACAGGGTGTGCGTGCGATCTTAAAAATACTTAAAATGTCATACCTGCCTACTCCCAGGGCCATTTATATCAAAGTTGATATTTAGCCGCACCACATTGGTGTTTCGTAACATCTAGGGGTTTTTTTATGAAGTGAGTTGTTAGCTCAACGCTCAATGGAGGTCCTGGAGGACCAGGACATACACACACACACACACAAACACACTACAGACAATTTAGCTTATCCAATTCACCTACAGCACATGTCTTTGGACTGTGGAGGAAACCGGAGCACCCGGAGGAAACCCACGCAAACACAGGGAGAACATGAAAACTCCACACAGAAATGCCAACTGACCCAGTCGGGGCTCGAGCCAGCAACCTTCTTGCTGTGAGGCGACAACACTGCCCACTGCGCCACCGTGTCACCCCTTAAAATGTCTTAAATTTCAAAAACAAAATGTCATTAGTCTATGTACACAATCAGAGCAACACCCATACAATCACCAACAGTTCATCCTAATAAAACTTGTAGCAGTGGTTTTATTTATTATTTCTATTTACTAATGTGGTTTAATTATCTTTTTTACAATAACATTTGTTTAAAAGTTCTCTCACCTGAGGACAAGCCACTCGAAATCTAGTAAAAACAGCAAGCAAACTAAAATAAAAAAATAACTGGGCCATTAGAAAAAACCTTAGCGTGTAGCGCTTATGTAGCCCTCTATAAGCCTGAAATTTCATTCATAAAAAGGTCTTAAAGTCTTAAAAAGCTTGTTAAATATCTTGAATTAGAATTTGTGAAACCTTCAGGAATCCTGAGCCAACATTTGAAGTTGATCAAAACGTTTAATCAAAGTTGTCCTAAAACTATTTCAAGAGTTCACACTTAGATATTGACACTTAGTCCGAGATCAGGTAGGTCTCGAGAGCTCCCCCTAGTAAAGAAGGAAACGGAGGAGATGGGGTGGAAGGGGGGATTCTTCCAAAACGAAGATACGGCAGTAGGGTGAAATCAGTCTATTTATAGTAGGCTTGGATCAATCTGATTGGATTATTACTGATTACGGATAAGAGACCAGCCGCGATCAATCATATCACCTGCTCCTCTCGAAATTAGTTTAAAAACTTCACTTAACAACAGCCATTCTTGTCTAATGAAAATTCCTAAAAACCTGTTTGATCCATTTCCAGTGTGGACTGTATAGTTTAAACGGACAACACTTTAACGTTTTTTTCATTCATTAATTTTCTTATCGGCATAGTCCCTTTAGTAATCCGGGGTCGCCACAGCGGAATGAACCGCCAACTTATCCAGCGTATGTTTTACGCAGCGGATGCCCTTCCAGCTGCAACCCATCACTGGGAAACATCCACACACACTCATTCACACACTACGGACAATTTAGCCTACCCAATTCACCTGTACCACATGTCTTTGGACTTGTGGGGGAAACCGGAGCACCCGGAGGAAACTCACGCAAACACGGGGAGAACATGCAAACTCCACACAGAAATGCCAACTGATCCAGCCGAGGCTTGAACCTGCGACCTTCTTGCTGTGAGGCGATGGTGCTATCCACTGCGCCACCGTACAGCCCAATGTTTGTTTTGTTTGCTGTTATTCATTCATTCATTCATTCTCTTTTCGGCTTAGTAGCTTTATTATTCAGCGATTGCCACAGCGGAATGAACTGCCAACTTATCCAGCATATGTTTTACGCAGCGGATTCCCCTTTCAGCCGCAACCCATCACTGGGTAACATCCATACACACACATACTCTACTGACAATTTAGCTTACCCAATTCACCTATAGCGCATGTCTTTGGACTTGTGGGGGAAACCGGAGCACCCGGGTCACCACTGACCCAGCCAAGACTCGAACCAGTGACCTTCTTGCTGTAAGGCGATTGTGCTACCCACTGCACCACCACGATGCCCATATTATGTTTCAATTAAATTTAAATTTAACAAAAACAAATAGTTACATTTTTGGCGGTATGTAAGCATCAGAGATTCTTTGCTATCGACACAGTCCTCATGCTGTTAATGTGATTTTAATGGTTATTAAAGTGAACTCAAAGGATATTTTCATTTTTCAATACAGGAAGCATTTCAGCTCAACATAAAGAGTGAGTGATGTGCATCAGGTATGTATTAAAGGCTTTTTCTATGTTCTATATAGTGCCTTCAGATCCTCCTGGGGAGTCAGGAAGTTGTAATTATGACGGCAGGTTTGTTCCAACCATTTGGATTGTAAAGATGGTGGATAAATACAGCATGATTCTGAGTTCTCTGAAAAGATGAATAAAGGGTGTGCATTAGGTGTATTCAACACAAACCCATGCTAATCTATAATTAAATATATTATAAATTATATCTATTATATCATTTAATCTCACTTTATGCAATCTTTTTATGGTCAGATTCATATAGGTTCATGAAATATTTAAATGTAGAATGTTTTAGATTGAGGGCGACACGGTGGCTCAGTGGTTAGCACTGTTGCCTCACAGCAAGAATGTAACTGGTTTAAGTCCTGGCTGGGTCAGTTGGCATTTCTGTGTGGAGTTGCATGTTCTTCCCATGTTGACATGGGTTTCCTCCAGGTTCTCTGGTTTCCCCCACAGTCCAAATACGTGGTATAGATGAATTGAATAAACTAAATTGGCCGCAGTGTATGTGTGTGAATGAGTGTGTATGTATGTTTCCAAGTACTGGGTTCCGGCTGTAAGGGCATCAGCTGTGTAAAACCTATGCTGGATAAATTGGCGGTTTATTCTGCTGTCGTGACTCCTGATTAATAAAGGGACTAAGCAGAAGGAAAGTTTAAGATTGTTTTGGTCTTTGTTCATATTATGGTGGCATCGCAAACTCATTTGTTATATATACTAACATAATTATTCAATGCTATTATATTTCGTAAAAGGCAATACAGACAAAGCGAGAAGAGTCTGGGTGCTGCCCGGGTGTACATGCAAGATGAGACTGTATGCAATGCTTTTAATGTGTACACCTAGCCCCGCCCCTACCCATACCCTTGACATCACTAACTCTATTGGGTGCATGTGTCTGATACTATTAAACATAATACCAGATACTATTAAACAAAGCTGCAAATATTGATTTATTGGTTTTTCTATACATCAGAATGTGTCCATTTCTGAGCAAAGCAAACTTACGGTGATACATTTTTACCATGATTTAGAAAGGACACCTTCTGAAATGTCATTCAGTGTGACAACAGTGTATATATTAAACATTTGAGCATATTTGGAACAAGTATAAAGTAATGACAAATTAAGACACTCTATTTATGCCCCAAAATACTAATTAATTGTCATTTTAAATCTTTGCCACTAAACTAGTAAGCATTATCCATTTGTCAACAAGAAGTTTAAAATCATTTAAAATATAATAAAATGTAGTATAATCATTTATTAAATCTATATATTTTTCAGTAATATATTTGTTATGTTGAATGACATTATTTACCCTTTAATTTGAGGTTTTTTACAAATTGAAGCAATAATATTGAAAGCAGTCACTTGTATTTAATATGCATATGTTGCAAAATCGGGCCTCACAGTGGCGCAGTGGGTAGCATGTTCGCCTCACAGCAAGAAGGTCGCTGGTTCGAGCCTCGGCTGGGTCAGTTGGCGTTTCTGTGTGGAGTTTGCATGTTCTCCCTGTGTTGGCGTGGGTTTCCTCCGGGTGCTCCGGTTTCCCCCACAAGTCCAAAGACATGCGGTACAGGTGAATTGGGTAGACTAAATTGTCCGTAGTGTATGAGTGTGAATGGGTGTGTATGGATGTTTCCCAGAGATGGGTTGCAGCTGGAAGGGCATCTGCTGCGTAAAACATATGCTGGATAAGTTGGCGGTTCATTCCGCTGTGGCGACCCCAGATTAATAAAGGGACTAAACCGAAATGAAAATGAAATTAAATAAAATGTTGCAAAATCATTCATTAATTTTCCTTCGGCTTAGTCTCTATTTCAGGAGGTCGCCACAGCGGAATGAACCACCAACTATTCCGGCATATGTTTTATACAGCGGATGCCCTTCCAGCCACAACCCAGTACTGGGAAACACCCATACACTATGGCCAATTTAGTTTATTCATTTCACCTATAGGCCATGTCTTTGGACTGCGGGGGAAACTGGAGCACCCGCAGGAAACCGGCAAGAACATGCAAACTCCTCACAGAAACGCCAACTGGCCCAGCCGGGACTCAAACCAGCGACCTTCTTGCTCTAAGGCGACAGTGCTAACCACTGAGCCACCGTGCCATCCCACTCTACAAAATCACTTTTGCAAATACAATTTTATGCACACACCAAAACAGAACACTGATGGCTTTAAAACACACACAGATGTTCTGATGTTGTTGCCAGAGTAACTGAGGCACAAGCTGTTAAGACTCCGCCCTCTTCTTCTAAGGGGGCTGGGAGGAGCAGCTCATTTGCATTTACAGGCACACATTGGAAAACTGTTTTTGGCACCACTTAAAAAGGAGCATTTACAGCTGGGTTGTACAAACTCGGTCCTGGAGGGCCTGATTTACAGCATAGTGTAGTGATCTATCTTTTAAGGTAAAACTTCTGAGAAACTTTTTGGAGACACCTGGGACTTATATTACATATTGAAAAATTGCATAAAATGACCCCTTTAAAAACAGATAGAATATCATTTTTTAGATAGGATAATGCACGTAAGTTCAGGGACATTTCCTCCAAAGTATACGTGTTGACAAGAAAACACACACAATCAATCAAAATTACTTTGTTTTGTAAAGTTTTAATACAAAGCTAAAGTAAAGTCACTGGCTGAGTGTTTAAAATGCTTAAAGGTCCCATGACATTGAAATAAACATTTTAGATGTTAGTTTCAGCCTGTTAGTCTTAAGGATATCTATAAGCTAGTGTGACAATTCACGTTTAGAAAATAGAAAACTGATATTAACACCCAAGGCCTGCAGTTTGTCACTTCCACGTAAATGGATCA
Organism: Danio choprae; assembly: GCA_903798125.1. NCBI lineage: Eukaryota > Metazoa > Chordata > Actinopteri > Cypriniformes > Danionidae > Danio > Danio choprae. The sequence continues at coordinate 48,042 of CAIGQW010053321.1, forward strand.
ACGATTTTTTTCACATCACCTCATACTTCAGTTTCTCATCAAATCTTGACCAATCAAATGCTCTCTAGCATCTGACATGCCCCGCCCCCTTCGAGATATTTCTCATTTGCTTTTCATTTGATGCGCTCGAGCTCAACCGCTATCACTGGCAGAGCTGTAATAAAAAAACGAAACGCTATTGGCTGTTTTTTAAAAGGGGAGGAGCTATGCTATGTCCCACCCACTCTTCATTTTTCAGTTGAGATTACGTCAAACATTGAATAAAAAAAAAATACACATTTCAAAGCACTTCACGGGACCTTTAATGCTTATCATTCTTGTCACAATAACACCAAGACTTGAAAGTCTAATTAGTGGTGTATGTGCTAAAAACGGTGCTTTACATCTTTTCCCGCCAACATTTTATTTTACCTTTCTCTACCTTGCTCTCACCACAGTGACTTTTAAGGACGTAACAGGAAAAAAATAGCAGCTTTTTCACTCTGGATAACGAGGAGCTTCTGGCTGTTATTTTCAAGCGGCAGATGAGACACATTCAGCCTGCCTTTGCCACGTTGTAATTTAGCTGTCAGAGGAGACGTCTGCGCTCATGCGGGACTGTCACAATTCAGAGAAATCATGTATGTCATGTCAATGTCAGTTAAGAGCGAAACCCGATCGACTGTTTTGATGGGCCTGCTAAAGTTGAGTGACGCCAATATGCTGTCACATTTTCGCTAAAAAGGGCTTAACTGCCGTCGGTTTGATGAACGTTTTCGGAGTAACAAGCTTTTTTATTATTTCAGCAAACTTTCCATCAAGATGACGAGGGAGGGTTTGACTAAATCCTGTACTTAAGTCATCATCGCGGTGATTCGGACACGCCCCCAAAACAATTAAATAATTATCAAATTGAAGCGCTTCGCAAGTTTTCCTGATCTAGTCATTTTTAGACTCATTTTTGGTCTCCGTCTGGAAGGAATATAAATAAGGAGCTTGTCACGGTCACACACACAAAGGGGAGCAGGCAGGGATTACTTTGTACGTATTTAATGTGGAGCGTCCACAAACAGTATGTAAACAAGTGAACGGCGTCACTGGGTGAAGACTCACATGCTTGTTCAAGCGGTCAGTATAAGTTCATTGCAGTCACAAACAAAAAACAAAACAAAAAAAAATCACCTTAATGTTGGATTAGAGTATGTACGGAGTCCCTTTATTTATTTATTTATTTATTTATTTAGTCATTTATTATTATTATTATTTTTATTAATTTATTTATTTTCATTTATTTTTATTCATTCATTTTCTTTTTGGCTTAGTCCCTTTATTAATCTGGGGTCGCCACAGCGGAATGAACCACCTTTTAATTTATAATTTTTTTTATTTTATTTACCTATTTAATTAATATTCTATGCTTAAGGGAGGGAAATTTTGCAAATACTTTCAGATCCCCTAAATACACGTCACTTAAAGAGATATAAACATTTATTCATTTATTTATTTATTCATTCATTCATTCATTTTCTTTTCGGCTTAGTCCCTTTATTAATCTGGGGTCGCCACAGCGGAATGAACCGCCAACTTATCCAGCATATGTATTACGCAGCGGATGCCCTTCCAGCCGCAACCCATCTCTGGGAAACATCCATACACACTCACTCATTCACTACGGACAATTTAGCTTACCCAATTCACCTGTACCACATGTCTTTGGAATTGTGGGGAAACCGGAGCACCCAGAGGAAACCCACGCAAACACAGGGAGAACATGCAAACTCCACACAGAAATGCCAACTGACCCAGCCGGGGTTCGAACCAGCGACCTTCTTGCTGTGAGGCGAATGTGCTATCCACTCCGCCACCGTGCTGCCCCATTTATTTATTTAGTAATTTATTATTTAAAACAAAAATGTATAAAAAATTTATTTATTTATTTATTTATTTATTTTTTATCTATTTAATTATTATTCCATGCTTAAGGGAAGTGAACTTTGCAAATACTTTCAGACCCCCTAAATACACGTCACTTAAAGAGATATAACCATTTAAAAAAATGTTTAGGAATTTACATTTAGGTCATGATGGATTAGAGTATGTACAGAATCCCTGTGTTTATTTATTTATTTAGTAATTTATTATTATAAAAAAAATATATATATTAATATTATTTTTAATTAATTATTTTTATTATTATTATTATTATTTTTTTAATCTATTTAATTAATATTCCATGCTTAAGGGAAGGAAATTTTGCAAATACTTTCAGACCCCCTAAATACACGTCACTTAAAGAGATATAACCATTTTTTTTAAATGTTTAGGAATTTACGTTTAGGACATGATGGATTAGAGTATGTACGGAGTCCTTTTAGGCATCAAAAATATTAAGTACAATTATCTATAAATTTAAATCCGTTTAAAAAAAGTAAAATAACATATATTTGAATTAGAATTTTATTGAATGGGATAGCCCCTTGAGATGAACCATCTCATTTTCGAGGGGGTCCCTAAGAAGTGCACAACTCAAACAGAGTACATCATGTCATAACAAACATACAGCTAACAAAACAAACAAACAAACAAAGAAACAAGCAGCACACTTCACCTGAAACACTTCCCACAGTCTACAGCCTAAGCAAACAAAAACATATAATTAAAAGTACAAGCAATTTGATATACAAATTAATCAATAATAAGGGCAGCACGGTGGCGCAGTGAGTAGCACGATCACCTCACAGCAAGAAGGTCGCTGGTTCGAGCCTCGGCTGGGTCAGTTGGCATTTCAGTGTGGAGTTTGCATGTTCTCCCCGTGTTTGCGTGGGTTTCCTCCGGGTGCTCCGGTTTCCCCCACATGTCCAAAGACATGCGGTATAGGTGAATTGGGTAAGCTAAATTGTCCGTAGTGTATGAGTGTGAATGAGTGTGTATGGATGTTTCCCAGTGATGGGTTGCGGCTGGAAGGGCATTTGCTGCGTAAAACATATGCTGGATAAGTTGGCGGTTCATTCCGCTGTGGCGACCCCAGATTAATAAAGGGACTAAGCCGAAATAAAAAAATTAATGAAATAAATAATAAGCATTTAGATTAGAACCAATATTAATAACATTTACAAATTGTTCTTTGACAAATTGATCTAAAAAAAGGAAGGAAGATTGTTCCAGTCAGAAGGAGCTTTGTATTGAAAGGACCTGCGGCCACTCTCTGTTATAATTCTTGGAACAAAAAAGTAATTCTGTTGCGTATGTCGAAGAGAATATGAGGAAGTAAATGGAACAAAAAAACTGCTTTAAGTAAGAGGGGAAACTAAAATAAGCACACTTAAAAAGAAACAAATGCCAATGATACTGTCTGCGGAACTTAGGTTGAAGCAAACCAAGAGATGTAATATGCAATGATGGGTTCTATATGGACATCTTAAAACAAACCTACATAGAGAATGGAAAACAGTATTTAAAGGTTTTAAATTAATATCAGAGGTATTGTTATAAATAATATCAGCATAATCAATAATAAAAAAAAAAACAATTAATAGAATGATTAGGAGAACCTAAGCACCGATATTACTTTTTAATTATGAAATCAATATGGGGTTTGAAGGACAGTTCAGTGTCGAGCCAAAGACCTAGATATTTAAATTCGTCAACATTAGACAACTGTGGCCCATCATCAAATTGAATATTTATGTCTACCGAATGAAACCGTTGAGGTTTTTTAAAGAACACCGTAACACCGTAATTTAGCATTTTCACATATGTATGTATGTATGTATGTGTTTTTATTCTTTCAGCAAACTTTCCATCAAGATGACGAGAGAGGGTTTGACTAAATCCTGTAGGTTACTTAAGTCATCATCGTGGTGATTCGGACACGCCCCCAAAACAATTAAATAATTATAAAACCGAAGCGATTCGCAAGTTTTCCTGATCTAGTCATTTTTAGACTCATTTTTGGACTCTGTTTTGAAGGAGGCAGCACGGTGGCGCAGTGGGTAGCACAATCGCCTCACAGCAAGAAGGTCGCTGGTTCGAGCCTCGGCTGGGCCAGTTGGCATTTCTGTGTAGAGTTTGCGTGGGTTTCCTCCGGGTGCTCCGGTTTCCCCCACAAGTCCAAAGACATGCACTATATATGAAAATTGGGTAAGCTAAATAAAATTTAGCCCAGTGATCGGTTGCAACTGGAAGGGTATGTGTGTAGAACATATGCTGGATAAGTTGCCGGTTCATTCCGCTGTGTCGACCCCAGATTAATAAAGGGACTAAGCCAAAAAAAAAATGAATGACTGAATGTCTTGAAGGAATATAAATAAGGAGCTAGTTGAGGAACATGTTTGCTGTTGTTCATTAGCGTTCGCTTTCTTTTTAAAGGAACGCCGTAACTGTGTTTACGTTTCCTCCATGGTAACCCACCATTTAGCTGGTTACTCTCTAATGGCTGAATGCAAAAATGGGAAATTGCTTCAACTGAGGTTGATTAATTCCCAGGTGTTTGTAATAACCTGCTATGGATTTTCACAGAGGCACGTAATCCTGCGATAAACAAGTGGTAATAAAATGTCAAGAATGGAAACGTCTTTGGGCACTGGATGCTGCTCTTTTAATGCCGTGCGCCTGCTGTTGTTTCGAGAGGCGTAATGTGCTCAGATTAGATTAATAACAGTGCCATTATTGTTAGCTCAGCCTGTTCGCATTGTTCTCGTTTTGTTCATTTCGATTTCAAACTTTCAAGTCGATCTTTCGATACATGTTTGATGTTTAAATGAATACAATTGAGCAATTAAATAATGCAATTTTAACCTGTATTGTGTTATGATTTTTATATAGGAGATGCAAGCAGGTGGACTGCTCCAGCAACTGTTTTAGTACTGCTCCAGCAACTGTTTTCCATATGTAAGTAGATGTTTATTTATTATGCCACGCTTCGAAACTGATCAGATGATTCAGGAGATCTTGAAATGACCATGTATTTGGGTTTATTCTGACCTGGAAGAAATATATATAAAAGGATTAATAAGGCATATGTTTTAGTAAGGGAAGGAAACTTTCAAATACTTTCAGACCCTGTAAACACACATCAATTTTTAATTTATTTTAAAAATGTTTAGCAGTTCATGTTTAGGTCATGTTTGAATAGAGTTGTATGGAGTCCCTTTAGGTGTCAAAAATATAAAGTAAATTTGTATCTATAATGTTTTCATTCATTCATTCATTCATTTCCTTTTCGGCTTAGTCCCTTTATTAATCTGGGGTCGCCACAGCGGAATGAACCACCAACTTATCCAGCATATGTTTTACGCAGCAGATGCCCTTACAGCTGCAACCCATCACTGGGAAACATCCATACACACTCATTCACACTCATACACTACGGACAATTTAGCTTACCCAATTCACCTGTACCGCATGTCTTTGGAATTGTGGGGGAAACCGGAGCACCCGGAGGAAACCCACGCCAACACGGGTAGAACATACAAACTCCACACAGAAATGCCAACTGACCCAGCTGGGGCTCGAACCAGCGACCTTCTTGCTGTGATTGTGCTACCCACTGCGCCACCGTGCTGCCCCTCTATAATTTTTTATCAGTGTAAAAACGTATAATAACATATATTTAGCATTTTCACATATGTTTTATTGACAGACTATGCATATATGTATATACAAACCACTACACAACACTTTTTTTCTCTTAAAAGTTAACATGAATAAAAATGTATTATATATTTCAGGTCATATTGAAGTATTTGAGGAGCATTTTTAGTTATCAAAAATATGTTCTAGATTTTTTATTGTTCCCCATTTCTTTATTTAGTAAAAGTTTATTTCATTATTCCCCTTTTAAAAAATAATAATAAGTTCCATACAGCACTTGTTAAAATAAACTAACAATGAAAACTCTTTTACTTGATGGTAATCTCGACATTTACTTAAATATATTTAAAACCAGAAGTTAATGCTTTCAGGTGGACACTGGCATTTCCATTAAAGGTGCTGTATGTAAGTTTTTGACTCTTCTAGCCTAAAAATACCATAATATGTTTGTAGATATTTAAGAAACATGCCAAGTGAACATTCTTGTTTATCTGAAAAACAATGCTGAAGTCAGATATTCTGCTTTGAAAATGTGTGTTATGTGCCAGAACGACTGTCTTTGTTTTGGTTCTTTTAACCCGTCCAATGCCACTTTAGCCAGTTGCCTTGTTGGAAAACCACGTATTTCATTCATTGAGTTTGAAAGGCTCTCAAAGCATGCATCCATGACCGAATTGCGATCTCCAGTGGACAGTAGCAGACTCCGAAATGAGATACTGATTCAGTTTCTGATACTGAGTTCCACATGAGGTAATTAATTAGCAAATAATATAAATATTACAAACATAAACATCAGGTGAGCAGGTTATATTGTAACCCCTACGTGACGAGATTTGCAGTGATAAGCAATTCGGCTGTTTGCACCAGACAAAACACGACAGAAATTTAAATACAGCCGTTCAGAAGTACAGAATATGCACTCACTCACGAAATGGTAAGGTTTATAATCTAATTATTACATATTAAACCTCTTTAACATTATTAAATGTACATGCTGAATCGCTGATATGAGTAGGTTTCGAGTCACAGTTCTAAAGTTACATTTCAATTTATAAATAATTTTAAATAAACCGTTTATTTTATTTTCAAGATCTGAGGTGAACGATCTGCTGCTGCTTTCAGTAGTATGGCAATAAATGTCATGTAAAATGGCATTCAAACACACGTTATTAGCATTTAACACTGAATAAAGCACATGAGGTGTACCTGAGGTGATCATTGTCTGTTTATCCTGTTGTTCAGCTGCAAAAAATAGAAGCAGTTTCTAAAATATAACATTGAGGTGCTGGTTAGGACAAAAACTCCTTTTAGTATGAAAATATTCCTTCTATCACATGCCGTTGCTTTTATTTAGAACATGAATTAAATCAGCCTTAAGACTCGATAGTCAGGCAGACACAGTCCTGTTGGTCCTCAATCTAGCAACCTACACTTGCATGTGTTTTGATCCAGGAATGCAATACCTAGTTCAACCCCTGGGTGTAAAACTTACATACTGCACCTTTAACTAACGCTGACTTAGGTTGTAAAATGTTCTATAAATACATTATTTAATTCATTAAAGCTATCGTACACCCCAAAAATATACATTTCCTCATCATTTACACACACTAAAGTGGTTCCTGTTAAACACAAAACAAGACATTCTGAAGAGTTTTTGGGGGGGGAAGCAGCCATTGACAACCTTTCTTCAATATATCTTCCTTTGTGTTCAACAGAAGAAAGAAACCGATTTGGAACAAGTGGAGGATGAGTAAATAATGAAAGTATTTTCACTTTTGGGTGAACTATCCCTTTATCCAGTGTTCTGAAATCAAAACTTATTATAAAGTTTTTACCCACCTTTCTGTTGAACACCCAAAAAGTGTGATCTGATTCATAAGCAAAATGACCTTTTGTTTAGTTTAATAAGACATTACACAAACTGTTTGAAGCCGCCATGACTCACTCATCTGCAAGTGGTCGTTGCTCGTCTCAAAATGAGGCAACAGCTTGAAATGTAAGTTATTATTGCATTTAAATGTACTTTCAAAGGTCAAATTGAGTCAAACTACAGCAATAAGCAAAAATAAGGAATGGAAGCGTAATTCAGCCCACACGCTTTCTCTCCCACTGTCTTAATTCATGAGCGCCGTCCCCATGTTCCCAACACAAACTGCACAGAATAACACATTGTGACTTTAGAGGCGCTGCAGAAAAGGAGATGCGCAACACGCTGAGACAAACTGTGTCATTAACAAAGAGCAACAGATGGCGCTTCTGGAAAGAGCCCAGATATGAGATACAACAGGCTGAGGAAGGAACTGGTTCGGGCCAGTAATGGCAAATTGGTGTCAATAAAACAGCAGTTGTGATTCGCATCTGTGGGATCATTGAGTTTGGTGGATTGAGGAGGTCACGAAACATCTCGAGATGCACAAACAGTGAGTGCTTGAATTTAAAAAAGGGTCTCGGGTTTGTACCATTGTGTGATGGTGTTCACATTTAACTTGACGATGTTTAAGGTGCTGTGATTTATTTGAATACCTAAACTGTTTACTTGGTAATTTTCTTTTATTCCACTGCTGTTATATCAGTTGCAAAACATTACTTGATATGATTGATTGAATGACTAATTAATTGATTGATTGATGGATTGATTGGCCGACTAATTTATAGGCTCATT
>CAIGQW010053321.1:64961-103523 GCA_903798125.1 Danio choprae
CACTAATCTCTCACAGGACATCACTAGTTTTTGACAGGACATCACTAGTCCCTCACAGGACATCACAAGTCTCTCAAAGGACATCTCTAATCTCTCACAGGACATAGATAGACTCTAACAGGACATCACCAGTTACACCAGGTAAAATCACCATAATGGTCAGCCTTGAGTGTCCCATTGCTTTATTTGAGGATAGACGCTTGTCTGAGCAAATCTGCAAAGACAAACAAACCTGAAGTGGTAATAAGGTTAACAGGAAGTCCAGGCACTTGCTTGTGTATTTGCTTCTTTTCTCCATGCATAACGTCTTAATTGGGTAATTCAGAAAGGGCGTTATTAGATTACAAAAGCAAAATCCTATTTGTGTGGCTTGGATGTGTTATACGGCCCTGAGTGTTGCATTTGCTTGCTAATAGTCAACACAGCATGCATCCCGACATCCTTCATGTCTAGATGGCATTATTCTTTGTGTACAAATGAGCCAATTTTATTATCTCCTGAGAGGTTAAATCTTTGTCTCGAGGGAGGTGCTCTTTCGGATTCTGACTGTTATAATGAGCAATGAAACAGTCAAAGTGTCTATTCTGAAAGGATCCTCTAGGTGTGGAGGGGGAGCGATTATTCACTGTTATGAATATTGTGCATTTGTCAGTCCCACTTATTGCAATTTTCCCCTCTTACCTCCAAGAAAACAAACAACATCAGCATGAAAGCTTTTTGCTGTTTTCATTTTGATTCATGCAAATTACATTACGACATGCAAAAAAAAAAAGAGAAGCATTTTAACTGTGTTCTGCTTTGGACATTTTGACTATTTCTCTTTGCAATTATGTTATGACATTAAGCTTTCTTTGCTCAGCGCATTAACAGATCAATATCATCAGTCGCAATGGCCTTTTTGAATCATAATGGCTACTGTATGTACAGTGGTGCTGTTTCTTGTAGACGAGTGCTTGACTGTAAAAGGTTCTGTCGCAGAACAGTTTAATAGATTTATTGTGGTTGCCGTATATTGTTCTGTCACTTTAATGCAATGAAATAACAAAAAGCATTCATTACTTTTTATTAAGCCAATAAATTAGGATTATGCCATTGTGTACTTACACCAATGTTATTTCATATTTGTTTTTTGTTTTTTTGTTTATATATTTATATATACAGTTGAGGTCAGAATTATTAGCCCCCTCTATATTTTTTCCTAAATTTCTGTTTAATGGAAGAATTTTTTTTCTTCAACACATTTCTTAACATTTAATAACTAATTTCTAATAACTGGTTTCTTTTATCTTTGCCATGATGACAGCACATAATATTTTACTAGATATTTTTCAAATTAGTATTAAGCTTAAAGTGATATATAAGGCTTAACTAGATTAATTAATTTAATTAAGTGAGGTAATATAAAGATGGTTTCTTCTGTAGACGATCAAGAAATATGTATTGCTTAAGGGGGTTATGAATATTGACCTTAAAATGTTATTTAAAAAAAATTAAAAACTGCTTTTATTCTAGCCGAAATAAAACAAATAAGACTTTGTTCAGAAGAAAAAATATTATAGGAAATACAGTGAAAAAAATCTTTGCTCTGTTAAACATCATTTGGGAAATATTTAAAAAAGACAAGAAACTTCACAGGAGGGCTAATCATTCTGACTTCAGTTGTATATAACAGTGTGGAAATTCTGAAGGACCATACACACATTTTTTTTCCATACAGTGAAAGTTAAATGTGCCTGAATCCTCTTTAGAAAGACAAAATATGTAAAAGAATTATAATGAAAGCCTAATAGTTAAGTGCATTTCAGTTTTTAACTTTAATTGGTTGAACACTCGCTGGTCGCTGGTTCGAGCCTCGGCTGGGTCAGTTGGCGTTTCTGTGTGGAGTTTGCATGTTCTCCCTGTGTTTGCGTGGGTTTCCTCCGGGTGCTCCGGTTTCCCCCACAAGTCCAAAGACATGCGGTACAGGTGAATTGGGTAAGCTAAATTGTCCGTAGTGTATGAGTGTGAATGGGTGTGTATGGATGTTTCCCAGAGATGGGTTGCAGCTGGAAGGGCATCCGCTGCGTAAAACATATGCTGGATAAGTTGGCGGTTCATTCCGCTGTGGCGACCCCAGATTAATAAAGGGACTAAGCCGAAATGAAAATGAATGAATGAATGAATGGTTGAACACTTTGCTATTTTTACTCCTCTTTATTTGGTAAACTATTTAAGGCTTAAGGTTTCTCAGAATTTTGATAAAGCCAAGCATTTTAACATTCATTTATTTTCCTTCAGGTTAGTCCCTGATTATTCCAGCATACGTTTTATGCAGCGGCTGCCCTTCCAGCCGCAACCCAGTACTGGAAAACACCCATATACTCATTCACAAACACACACTCATACACTACGGCCAATTTTTAGTTCATCCAATTCATCTACAGCACATGTCTTTGGACTGTGGGGGAAACCGGAGCACCCGGAGGAAACCCACGCCAACACGGGGAGAACATGCAAACTCCACACAGAACTGACAACTGGCCAGCCGGGACTCGAACCAGTGACCTTCTTGCTGCGAGGCAACTGTGCTAGCCACTGTGCCACCACATTTTAACATTTTAAAATAAAAAAAATGTGGAAGCGTGGACACGATTTAAATTAGCCTTAAATCAGCCTTTATAGGCTCGATAGTCAGGCTCGCTCCTGTTGGTCCTCTATCTGGCAACCTGCGTTTGCATTTGCTTTGGTCCAGGAATGCAACACCTAGTTCAACCACTGGATGTCAAACTTACATACTGCACCTTTAAAGTTTTTCAGAATGTTACGACTTGACCTCAAAAAATGACTTTTGCTGCTTGTTGAAACTATTTATTTAGAATAAGTTGAAACAACACAATTCACAATTCAATTCAAAGTTTTCATGTGAACAACTTAATTATTTTATTTTTAATCCACTTAAATTTGTAAAAACAATTAACTTAATTTGTTTTGGGACAACATAAAGAATCATGTGGAACCCAGCATTGTTTACAGTGTAAGTATGCACATCAAAACATACAATCTGAACATCTGAAACCTTCACAATCATATTCCTGTAACTTCACGTGAACATTATTTTTCATCCATCAACAGCATCTTCATAAAGCACTGCTGCTCACTGCTGCCCTCGCACAATAAGTCTGGAAAAAGATTGAATTATGCAATCTAATTATGTAAATTTGCTGCGGCTCTTTTAATGAGCCCGGTATTAGTCTGTATCCTTTATCAGTTGCCTGCAGTCTGATGTTGGGACAGTGCTGCTCGCATCCTGTTAGGAGTGTCTGCACTAATTGGCTGCTTTATGTAAGAGAAACCTGTGGGAGACAGGATTCGGATTGTCAGATGTGTAGAACAAACAAACAGCAGAGCCCGGCACGGCACAGAAATAGCTGGCAACAAGCCGTCCCAGAGGAGCTTTCAGCACAGCCACCAGGAACAGCAGAGACGAGATGAAAGCTTGAAGAGATCCTTCGCCCCAACATCAAAACGTGTTGACGGAGCAGAGTGCATGGGGGATTTAGCCTCTTGTGCATTTCACACTGTAGAGGGTTAATAGATGTCCGTTTCCAGAAAAATGCCCTCCTTGTTCCGGATTGGCTTAGAAGAGCTAAAGAAAGAAAAATGCTCCAGTGAGGAAAACAAAAAAATGTCCTTCTTATTGGAGCCTTTTAAAGGTGCAAAACATCCAGAGACCAAACTGCGACCCTGCTGAGAAGTCAGCCAGACATCCTGTCACACTGCATTAGTTTGCTGCTGTTTTCTTGACAAAGTAAACAAACTGTTGTGTAAACTTGAGCTCTATCTGACTAGAAACCACATCGCAAAACCCGAACAAACTAGCAGCAACTCATAGTCTCAAGAGGTTTACAACTGCATCTGCCAGACCTGCATCTGCCTTCATCCAGCTATCAATGTTCATCCTTCTATTATCCATCCATCATTCATCTATCCATCATCCATCCATCCATTTATTCATTCAGCTTTGTACATCCTTCTTTCTATCCATCCATCAGTCTATCTTTTCTTCTATCTATGCATTCATCAGTCCATCCATTCATTAGTCTATCCATTCATCTGCCTATGTATCATTCATCCAACAATACACCTGTTTTTCTTTAGTGCATCCATTATTTAGTCCATCCATCTGTCCATCCTTCAGTCCATCTATTCTTCAGTCCATCCATCAGTCTATCTATCCATCCATCTGTCCATTCATACTAGAGTCCATCTTTCAGTCCATCCATTCATCCCTCCTTCCATCCTTAAGTCCATCCATTTATCCATTTATCTTTCCATCCCCATCCTTCACTCCATCCATTCTTCAGTCCATCCATCTGTCCATCCATCCATCCATTCATCAGTTCATCCATCCTTCAGTTTATCCATTTTTCAGTCCATCCGTCCATCCATCCTTTAGTCCATCCAATTATCCATCCATCAGTCCATCCATCTTTCCATCCATCCTTCAGTCCATCCATCCATCAGTCCATCCATCTTTCAGTCCATCCTTTCATTCATCAGTCCATCCATTTTTTTCAGTTCATTCGTTCGTCCATTCATCCATCCATATATCCATCCTTCAGTCCATCCATTCATTCATCAGTCAATCCATTCTTCAGTCCATCCATTCATCCATCCATTCTTCAGTTCATCCATCCATCTATCTATCTATCCATCCATCCATCCATCCATCCTTCAGTCCATCCATCCATCCATCATCATCCTTCAGTGTATCCATCCATCCTCATCCTTCAGTCTATCCATCTGTCTAAAACTTCTTACACGTTTACCATCTCATACAAATTCTAATGACTTCTCTGGTCATATTTATTCAAATGCCAATTTCAAAACTTTCAGATAAGATTTTCTCAACCCAGTATTCAAGTCTGCATGAATTTTGGGTGATTCTGAGTCATTCTATTTTCTTTTGTAATTACACTATTAGCTATAGCTATTAGTTATAGTGAAATATTACAGTATACCAGTTAGATAAATCTTCTCAACATGGGGTTTAACCACCTGATTTGTGCAACTTACAAATAAAGCGATCAATGACCAACTCTTCAACAAAAGCCTACAGTCTGCCCACTGCATGAATACTTCCACCGTGGCCAAAGCACAATAGGGCTTGTATACGGTTCCTGCAACACAGAGATAAATAGTGTGGCACAGACAGCAGTTTATCAGGTCGTAACACCCAGCGCATGCGTTTTTCCTGCAAACCCCCCACCCGCCATCTCCGCTGACCTATGTGGCCGGATACTAAAAGCTGCTGTTGTCTGTGATGTGGCTGCTCTGCATAACACTGACATTTACTGGATCAGAGATTCATCAGTCTGAAGCGGCCACATCCGGTGTCATTAATCGAAAGGGACGTCTGAGCTTCTCAGGCACAAGGTACATAATGTGCTGTACATGCTCAGAGTCCAATCTCTCCAGTTAATTACAGTGACAAATGGTAGACGGGCCCCAAAAGTGCACCGCGCAGTTAAAAAAGTGACAGGCTCATTTTTGAATGTAAACAAATTCCTGGATTCAGTGTAATCTAATTACTACCTGGAGCACTCATGCATATAGTGCAACAAACAGCAGAAATGCCTTGGTTGAGATCATTTTGCTTTCTGAATGAATGGATGTTATTACAGCGGTTTGGAGCAAAAGTACAATGCGCGGGATTTGCTGAGGGGATTTATTTTCAAAGATGACCAAAATCCATTTATCCATCTCCACAAAAATAAATTAAGCAACACAACAGTTTTCAATATTGATTAAATGTTTCCTTGAGTAGCAAATCTCTGTATATTAGAATGATTTATCAAGGCTCAAAAAACTGGAGTAATGCTGCTTAAAATTCAGCTTTGTCAAATGTAAAATACTGTAAAAACGCTGGGTTCCACACAATTCCTTCATGTTGTCCCAACATAGCTAGCTCTCTGCATCTCTCACATGCTGCCGGAAGTGGGGTTAGTGAGACCAGCAGGGGGCGATCAACCTGCGGTGTGTGTGGGCCCTAATGTCCGAGTATAGTTAAGGGGACTCTATACTGCTCAGTGAGATGTTAAACCAAGGTCCCACCTCTCTGTGGTCATTAAAAATCCCAGGATGTCCTTCGAAAAAGAGTACGGCTTTAACCCCAGCATCCTGGCCTAATTTGCGCACTGGCCTCTGTCTATTGTTGCCTCCTAACCATCCCCATATCATTATTGGCTTCATCACTCTGTCTCCTCTCCACCAATCAGCTGGTGTGTGGTGTGCGGTCTGGCGCATTATGGCTGCCGTCGCATCATACAGGTGGATGCTGCACACTGTGTGTGTGTGTGTGTGTGTGTGTATGTTTTATATGTTTTAATGCTGCCTTTGTGAGCATAAGACACTTTTGTAAACTCTAATTCTAACACAATTTTCTTATGTTTCCTTTTTAAAACAATATTGGTTGGGGTTAGAGAAGGGTTTAGGTCAGTGGTCTGCCAGGTGATCTGTACGACAAGTGGACATGTGCAAGAAGGATGTGTATCCGAAACATACAGCAAAACGTACCCTAAGCAACAAATTTCAGATTCGTAGAAATGTTGACAGCACCCTCTAGTGGATTTGTCATCTGAAATGTGCAGCAAAACATACCCAGAGCAATGGATTTTATGTTTTGCACAAAATGTAGCCAGAGGCACGTATTATTTTGAGTCTGGTCTGGAGTGGACATCATCTTGATAACAGTATGAGTGAACTTCAGAGAACAGTACAAAACAAAACAAAAAAGGCAGTTCATGACCTTTCTAAAATGTACAATTAATCCTCTGTACTCACAAAGGCATTTGCATTGTTTTCTTTGCATTAATGCCACAGAAATGAAGCTCCGTTCTGATGGCACTCGGGTGACCGCAGGGCTTTCCAAACCTCATTTATGCTTTACAACATTAGTTACCTCAAAGAGGAGGCCAGGGAGCGTCTTGAAAAGTAAAAGTGCTGGTAATGGAGAGACACAGAAACAGGATTGCTTTAGTTCAGGGCTTAAAAAATGTGGATTTAAAAATAAACACATCTTTAACTTGTAATCTTGTTAATTTTTGAATGTCTTTTTGGCAATGGTACAAAATGAAACTGAAGGTGCCAGTTTTTTTTCTGCCTGTTGTTATGACAATAATTTGGTGACACTCTTCACAGCAGTGAGCGTTAAAATGGGTGAGGGCACTACTGAACAAACCCCCAGCTTAAACCAACCTAAGCTGATTGGCTAGTTATAACTGATTGACAAGCCTGGTTCTAAAGAGGGTCATTTTCAGGCATGGTTTTGGCCTTTTCCACCTTGTCTTAGCTGGTCAGAACTGTAAAAAATGCTGGGTTCCACACAATTCCTTCATGTTGTTCATTCATTCATTCATTCATTCATTATCATTTCGGCTTAGTCCTTTTAAATATCTGGGGTCGCCACAGCGATATGAACCGCCAACTTATCCAGCATATGTTTTACACAGCGGATGCCCTTCCAGCTGCAACCCATCTCTGGGAAACATCCATACACACCCATTCACACACATACACTACGGACTATTTAGCTTACCCAATTCACCTATACTGCATGTCTTTGGACTTTCCCCCCGCCAACACGGGGAGAACATGCAAACTCCACACAGAAACGCCAAATGACCCAGCCGAGGCTCGAACCAGCGACCTTCTTGCTGTGAGGCGAACGTGCTATCCACTGCGCCACCGTGAGGCCCCCTTCATGTTGTCCCAATGCAAATCGATTAAGCTGACTTATTTGATTTTACAATTTTAAGTGGATTGAACAGAAAACAATTAAGTTGTCAAATAAAAAACTCAAGAACTGTGTTGATTCAGCTCATTTTAATAAGTAGTTTGAACAAGCAGCAAAAATATTTTTTTACTGGGGAGACCAGCTAAAGCCAGCTATGTCCAGCTTAAACCAAATTGCTAAGACCAGGCTGGAAATGGTCAAAACCTCTCTAAAACCAGGCTGCTTGACCAGCTAAAACCAGCCAACCAGCTTTTGAAAGATAATTGGACAGAGAGCTATGCATTTATTTTGCTTCAATCCAACACAAAACTGTTCTGTTTGATTAGTAGAGAGATAGATAGTTGGAGTTGTGAAGTGATGAAACAAACGTTTAATCAGCTGATGGAATACAGACAGTGCCTTTCTCACATTAGACTGCTCTGTATTTTTTATTAGTATTATGTTACTTTTGACTTACCTCTGGTTGTGTTTTGTTCATAAAAATGCTGTCACTTAAATTGTCTCTTGTCTTTTTGCACTTGTTATTAATGTATTTTAAAATGGAAAAGGCATTGAATTCTCTTAATTGTTGATTCATGAACAGTGCTCAGCATATATGAGTACACCCCTTACAAATCTCTATAATAGAACATTTGTGCATATATATTACATTAGTCAGATTATTACATTAAATTGAAGCCAAATCTGGACCTAATCTAACAAAATAACTTACAATAACGGTCCAAAAATTAGTAGCCCAAATTTATTAGAGAAAAATATTAAATTAAAAATAAAAAAGACCAGAAATTAGGAGAAGCTTAAAATCTATAAACCTTTGTTGACATTTTGTAGCTTGTATTATTATTATGTTTTTTATGCAACATTTCACATGAATTAAAATGCATTATCTTTCTATTTCTAAAGATGTTCGGTGACTAAAATATAATTTTAATAAATAAATCTGTTTTGTTCAAATGCACCAAAATATATGACCTATTTTCACTGAGAAATTAATAAAAATATTCATTTTCAAAATGGGGTGTACTCATTTATGCTAAGCACTGTATCTGCACGTTTATTAAAATCTAATTTTGTTATAACAAATTTTTCCAGACTTTTGACATTCTGATTTGGACCCTTGAATTGATAGTTTGAGACCCTCTGCTTTATTATAAACCTCTAACACTTGTGTGTTTCCCTCCATCAACAGAAAAGCGCACGTCTGATTGTCATCACAGAAGCGTCTGGGTTCTTATCAACAGAAGAATTCTCCCTTTATCAGTTTGCCGCAGAATGTTTTCTTCTACGGTCGAGTGTGATTGCAGTTCTTCTGACGAACAACAGAGAAAACACCAAGAGAACAGAGGTGAAAGAAGTGAAAAAATAACTTGTATCATAACAAGAGCATGGTGCGTTTTTTCCTCTTGGCATCTAATTGAGTTAATTTGCCCTCTTGTTTTTGTTTTCGTGTTCTGCTTTTGAAGCTTGACAACTTTGTAGACAGTAATTAGGTTAGTTACATTTGCTTGGAAGTGATAATTATTGTCAGCAAGCCAGGTGTAATGGCTTGAAATTCTGTTGCTAAACACAGGACACTCGTGCACAAAACTGCAGCAGCTCATTCTGCCAAGCAACTCGCTCTCAACACAGGCATCACACACTCGGAAATTACACAAACAACATATTTTTTTAAGGCCCGTCTCCAGAAATAGCTAGCAATATTTTTAACAAGGTAATTAGTGTTAACTACTGCTAAAATCATACAACTAAAACCATTTTGTTCACTGAAATAATATAAACAACAGAATTGAAGGCAGAATTATTAGCTCTCTTGAATTATTAGCCCCCCTGTATAATTTTTCCCCAATTTCTGTTTGACAGAAAGAAGATTTTCTTTCAACACTTTTCTAAACATAATAGTTTTAATAACTTATTTATAATAACGGATTTATTTTATCTTTGCCATGATGACAGCACATAATATTTTACTAGATATTTTTCAAGATACTAGTAAAGTGGCATTTAAAAGGCTTAACTAGGTTCATTAGGCAAGTTATGGTAATTAGGCAAATCATTGTATAACGATGGTTTGTTCTGTAGACAATCAAAAAATATATATTGCTTAAAGTGGCTAATAATATTGACCTTAAAACGGTTTTTAAAAAAATTAAGAACTGCTTTGATTCTAGCTGAAATAAAACAAATAATACTTTCTCCAGAAGAAAAAAACATTATAGGAAATACTGTGAAAAAGGCAGCACGGTGGCGCAGTGGGTAGCACAATCGCCTCACAGCAAGAAGGTCGCTGGTTCGAGCCCCGGCTGGGTCAGTTGGCGTTTCTGTGTGGAGTTTGCATGTTCTCCCAGTGTTTGCGTGGGTTTCCTCCGGGTGCTCCCGTTTCCTCCACAATTCCAAAGATTATAGGTGAATTGGGTAAGCTAAATTGTCCGTAGTGTATGTGTGTGAGTAAGTGTATGGATGTTTCCCAGTGATGGGTTGCAGCTGGAAGGGCATCCGCTGCGTAAAACATATGCTGGATAAGGTTCATTCCGCTGTGGCGACCACAGATTAATAAAGGGACTAAGCCGAAAAGAAAATGAATGAATGAATGAATACTGTGAAAAATTCCTTGCACTGTTAAACATCATTTGGGAAATATTTGAGAAAGAAAAAAAATCACAGGAGGGCTAATCATTTTGACTTCAACTGTATTATAGATCAATAGGCAGAATTAATGGATGCAAAGTCAACATTGTCAGTGACAAAACAATTGAATTTTAATATATTGAATTGACATGAACCATCTCATTTTCGAGGGGGTCCTCACAATTTAAATAATTCTTCGCTTTTTTTTAATTAAAAATCTTCAGTTTTTAATAAATAAAGAGAGAACCCACCTTTTAAAGTTGTGTGAAATATGGAAACACAAGAGTTTGGCATAGATAGATAGATAGATAGATAGATAGATTTAGTTAGTCCAGTTTTCAGTAGTAGTAGTTCAGTTCAGTGTGCTTTAATTTTCACAGCTGAAAGTTCAAACATTGAAGAGCAAATCAATCGATATGCAGCTCCACAAGTCCCAAACCAAGCAAGTCAGTGGCGACAGTGGTGAGGAACAAAACTTCACCAATTGACGAAAGTGAAGGAAAAACCTCCAGAGTAACCAGGCTCAGTTGGGCATGACCATTTCTCCTATGGCCATTCTTCCTGTGCAGAGGTGCAGTCTAGGCGCAGAAGGCTGGAGAACGCTGGACGTCCATCGTGGAGAAACTGCATGTGTGCGAGTAGGTCACCGGTGGGTGTACAGGCTGGCCCACGGGATCAATGCGGAGACTGGGGTCTTTCAGGAATCAGTGTCATGCTCTCCACTCCTCCATGACCGCCACAGCATCTGCTCAGGATACGGCCTGGTCTAGGATAGATAGTAAACAAAACAAATACCCAACTGTGTGGTTTGTCCATATTTTACTCAACTTTGGGTTAAAACAACCCAACATTTTTAAGACTATTTAAACATACTTTAAAATAAATAAAATTGGATTATTGCTTTAATAAAGATATAGGGACGCCTATATTTCTCAAAAGTGCAAACAAACATTTTTCTTTATTATTTATATAAGAACGTTTTTTACTGTTACTCATTTAGTGCTTGACTGGTCACTAAATTGTCATTGAACATAAAGAGCTTTGAAACTTTGTAACTAAACTCTGTGAGCATTGGGACACAAGAAAGGACCATTTGCTTGGCATCATGTACATTATACAAGACAATCTGAAAGATCAGTGGATCTCTGTACAGGAGGAAACTCTATAGTCCTCTGAGTATTAGACAGGGCAACCTGAGAAACACTGGCCACCACAACATCGCTTTACATTCACATGATGCTCAAGAACCATCAGGCATGTTCAGCTAACAATAGATCTGAGTGTGTGTGTGTGTGTGTGAGAGAGAGAGAGAGAGAGAGAGAGAGAGAGAGAGAGAGGGAAACAGATTTCACCTGGTGCGTGTGTGTTCATACCACAAAAAAACATGTAAGCTAGTATTAGACAATTTCATTTATTCATTTTCCTTCGGCTTAGTCCCTTATTTATTAGGGGTCAGCACAGCGGAATTAACCGCTAATTATTCCAGCATATGTTTTACACAGCGGATGCCCTTTCAGCCGCAACCCTGTACTGGGAAACACCCATACACACTCATTCACACACACACTAATACACTACGGCCAATTTAGTTTATTAAGTTAACCTATATCGCATGTCTTTGGACTGTGGGGGAAACTGGAGCACCTGAAGAAAACCCATGGTAACACAGGGAGAACATGCAAACTCCACACAGAAATGCCAACTGTCCCAGCCGGGACTCGAACCAGCGACCTTCTTGCTGTGAGGCGACAGTGCTAACCACTGAGCCACGGATAAGCTATTGGATAAGTTAAATTGGCCATACTGTGTGAATGTGAGAGTGTGTATCTGTGTTTCCCAGTGCTGGGTTGCGGCTGGAAGACATGCAGTATAGGTGAATTGGGTAAGCTAAATTGTCCGTAGTGTATGAGTGTGAATGGGTGTGTATGGATGTTTCCCAGAGATGGGTTGCAGCTGGAAGGGCATCCGCTGCGTAAAACATATGCTGGATAAGTTGGCGGTTCATTCCGCTGTGGCGACCCCAGATTAATAAAGGGACTAAGCCGAAATGAAAATGAATGAATGAATGAATGGATGTTTCCTAGTGATGGGTTGCAGCTGGAAGGGCATCCGCTGCGTAAAACATATGCTGGATAAGTTGGTGGTTCATTCCGTTGTGGCGACCCCTGATAGATAAAGGGACTAAGCCTAAGGAAAATGAATGAATGATATAAAAAAATATGAATGTTGCATAAATGCAACCTACAAATAACAAATAAAAAAAACTTTTAAAGGTCACATGAGCTATAAAAGTCTTATATATATATATATATATATATATATATATATATATATATATATATATAAGCTAATGCTATACAATGAATAACGAATCTACAGCGACAAGTATTGCTGAATGAAGACTCTTATGAATCAGTGAATGAATCATTAGCCCTCCCGAATTATTAGAATTTCAATTTCAATTTATTATTACAATTTCTGTTTAACAAAAAAAAGATTTTTCCAACACATTTCTATACATAATAGTTTTAATAACTCATTTCTAATGACTGATTTCTTTTATCTTTGCCATGATGACAGTACATAATATTGTACTAGATATTTTTCAGGATACTAGTATTCAGCTTAAAGTGACATTTAAAGGCTTAACTAGGTTTATTAGGGTAATTAGGCAAGTCATTGTATAACAGTGGTTTATCGAAACTAAATATTGCTATATTTATTTCGAAATCTAAAATAAATATTGCTTAAGGGGGCTAATAATATTGACCTTAAAATGATTTTTAAAGGTTGAAGCGGTGGCGCAGTGGGTAGCACAATCGCCTTACAGCAAGAAGGTCGCTGGTTCAAGCCTCGGCTGGATCAGTTGGCATTTCTGTGTGGAGTTTGCATGTTCTCCCTGTGTTGGCGTGGGTTTCCTCCGGGTGCTCCGGTTTACCCCACAAGTCCAAAGACATGCGTTATAGGTAAATTGGGTAAGCTAAATTGTCCGTAGTGTATGTATGGGAATGAGTGTGTATGGGTGTTTCCCAGTGATGGGTTGCAGATGGAAGGGCATCCGCTGTGTAAAACATATGCTGGATAAGTTGGCGGTTCATTCCGCTGTGGCGACCCCAGATTAATAAAGGGACTAAGCCGAAAAGAAAATGAATGAATGAATGATTTTTAAAACAAAAATTTGAGGAAATATTTGAAAAAGAAAAAAAGAATAACAGGAGGGCTAATAATTTTAACTTTAATTGTATATAGTTTTTTAAATTCATTATTTATTACATAATACACAATATATAAGCCTATATAAAAAAAGAATAATTTTTTATGCTATATTATTAAAAGAATATCTATTGTTGATTTGATTATTTCTGTTGTCAGTGGCTTTGAATAAATTTAAGGTATGTCTTTCAAATGATTAAATGTAGCAATCTGTTTTCCAAAATACTCGTCAGTGGCGACTGTTAAAACCCCGAAACCGTTCAATCTTCCTTCACGATCCCCATCCCAGAGTCGCGGGGCTCTGCTGAGTGTGAGCGCCCGCCTCTGGAGGACATGCGCCGGGGACTCGACACGTGATCCGGGCGCCACAATCCAGTATGGCGGAATCCGTCGGTGAGTGGATCCGTCGTTGGCGCGCTCTCCAACGGGAATAAAGTCCGGAGCGTTGCGTCCGATTGCAGGGGAGCTGCGGAGAGGTGAGCGACCATTGTCACGCATCCTCCAACACATTTATCCGTAAATGCACTGAGCACTAAAGCGAGAGAAAGAAACTTGTGGGCGACCAGATGAAACAATCAAAACACTATGTGTGTGTGCGCGCGCGTTTGTTTGTGTTTGTGTATGTGTATGTGTGTGGTGAATCGTAACTCTCGGAGTAGTTGTGTGTGTGTGAATGTCACGTTTCATTTCTGACTTTATGCGTTTTCTTTGTACGGAGGCAGATTTTCACCAGAATATTGTATTTAGTATCAAAATGAAGGCATATTGCTGAACTGTATAGCTAATGGTCTTCAGGTGAGCAACGGACAATATGTTTGCGTTTACATATCGATAATGAAAACATTGACGTTTTGTCGGTTAAAACATGCTACAAAGTAGTGTAATACGTCATATATACACGTACATGTATGGATGTTTAATGTGTAGAGTAAGTGTATGTATATGTGTGTATTATTAATACATGCAGTCGTAGCAGTGCTTTGATTGACGTTGTGACAGATGTCAGCTTTTCTTGTCAAAAATACACATATTTGTGGAAGATTTTTGGCACCTGATGGTTTTGTTTTGTGCAGCTTGAGTGGTTCAAATTTAGCATTTGTTATATTTTTCAGTATTTGTTTAAAGGAGGTTCTACATTGTTTCAGCTCCTAGTTAAACATTATAGATGCTGGAGTTCAGGTCAATAAACAGCATGGGTTCCTTTTTGTCTATGAAAGCTCTGACGTCACACGCATAACTTGTGGTTCTTGTGTCAGTTGTGTATCTCTGAAGAGCAGTTGTGTGTCTTGACAGCACGTCGTGGTGTATGAATGAATGGACGACGGTGAATTTAGATGATCAGCGATCAGATGCTTGCATAGTTAAATTAATAGTTTATAGTTCTTGATTATTTACTGTCTTCTGAGTCCTCAAACATGTATATGACGTTGTTTAGCTGGTGATAAATTAATGTTTTGGTCAAAACAGTTTGGATATTTTTATCCACATAACTCAAGCTGACAAATAAGGCCAAAAACGAAGTAATTTTCCAATGATTTTCAATACATAACACTTTTATTTTTGGGTGAACTTTTGCTTTAGTTTAGACAGAATGTTCTGTTTAATAGTGCTTTATAGGTAGTTGTTTTGGACTATCAATAATCTTGGTGTATGCTAAAGTAAAATGATTAAATGTGACAATAATGTTTACTATACCTAAAGCAAGCAGACAGATATTATTGATGCTTTAACCTTCCGCTGCAGCACAAAGTAGTCTTAATATAGTAATATTATGCGGTTATATAGTTAAGTGACTGTTTATAGTCAATAAACAATTTTTTTCATGAGATTAAAAGTGCACAGCTACATGTTTTTAAATAAAAATAACGAGACCACATATTTTATGTAAGTTCACCGTTTACTGGATTTATTAGATATGGGTTTGAGTAGCAAGTTAATATTTGTTAAAGTCTATAGTTACATTATCTAACATTTCATCCAAATAAAAAACAAACAAACATACTGTCATTTGTTTTTTTTGTTTTTTTTTCAGAAAGCAACAAATGTTTTTAGTTGGGATTAAAAATCTGGGTTAATTCGGCAAAATATAGATTTTTCTTTTAATATTTTTTTACCAAAATATGGATGAACTCTTCTGAAGTTAAAGCATTGGTATTGTGTTAATACCAACATGTCTGAAAATATTATATTTTTGTAATTTTATGCAAAAATGTGCTAACTGATAATGCTTTTTATTCAATTTGGAACAAATGTCATCAGTAATTTACATAATAAAAAAGAAAATCAGCTTTACTTAAATATCTATACCTATAAATATCTATACATTTTAAGGGATAGTTAAAAAAAAAGGTCAATTTCATTTACTTACCATTTAATTATTTAAAACCTGTTTGAGTTTCTTATGTTGAACACAAAAGAATATATTTTGAAAAATGTTGGTTGTTGGGACCCATTGACTTCCATAGTAATTGTGTTCCTACAATGGAAGTAAATGGGTGCCAGCAACCAGCATTCTTCAGAATATCTTATTTTGTGTTCAACATAAGGACCACAAAAGTGTGTAATACCACACAAGGCAGAATAAATGATAATATGATTTTCATTTTTGGTTGAACTATCCCTTTAAATCCAAAAGAAACTGAGAATTTTCTAATGGTCTACTAATTTTCTTTTTTTTTTCTTCTGCAGAAAACAACAAATGTTTTCAGTTGTGATTTGAAAATCGGGATTCATTCAGAAAATATAGATTTCTATTAATATCAGATGAGGGAGAATAAATGATGAGGTAGTTTTCATTTTTGTGTGAACTATCCCTTTAAATCCAATAGAAATTTTCTAAAGACCTACTAATTTTTACATTTTTAAAGTCACAATATTTTTTCAGTTTCATCAAATGTTTTCAGTCAGGGTTAATTCAGCAAATATTCCTTTTATTAATATCAGATGAGGGAGAATAAATGATGAGGAAATTTTCAGTTTTGTGTGAACTATCCCTTTAAATCCAATAGACATTTTCTAAAGACCTACTAATTTTTACATTTTTAAAGTCATGATATTTTTTCAGTTTCAACAAAGGTTTTCAATTAGGGTTAATTCGGAAAAATATTGAATTTATTAATACCAGATGAGGGAGAATAAATGAGGTAATTTTCTTAATTGGACGAACTATCCCCTTTAAATGCAAACGCACTGATTTTCTAATGGTCTAAATTTTGTCCATAGCTAGCTCCACATGAGATGGTTAAATCTTGTTTTTGATACTTTAAAAACGGTCTTGAGGTGAAGGATCAGACAGAACATGAGGGTTGGCAGGTTTTCTGGTGTGGTGACGTCTGTGTTGTCCTGTGCTGCTGGTTATATCATGCTTTGTCGGTCTGGGCTTCTGTCACACGTAGCTGCTGGTTGCCGTTCTAGCATGTGGCATCATGCACAGGCATATAAATCCAGGCTTTAATCACAGCCTGTAGGAAACTCGCTCGTCTTTCCACATTCCGGCTCTCAAGGACCGGCGCTCAGACCTTGTAAATTCCAGGCCCCACAGGAAGAAGGTCAAAGCAGCCCTTCTCAGAACTTGGCAGCGGAGAGTTAATCCAGACTTGCATGACCCTAGTTGTGCACTTTCTGCAAACAAACAACATACAGTTAATGTTCACACTGTTTTTGGTTGTTGTTGAGGGATTTTGTATGGTTTTTTACATCGATTTGAACTTGCTTTTATTTCACTTCAAATGAAAAATGGTTTTTAGTTTAATGAAATTTAAGCCTTTTGGTTTTTTTAATTTTGCAGTTTTCCCACAGCTCTCATATAGAATCTCAGCTAATGTAATGCAGTTTTTAAATAAAATACATATTCACTGACTTAATTTTAGCTAATACATTTACGCACTTAAGACCATTTAGAAAGATTTCCGTAAGCATGACAGGTAATGCTAATTTATTAAAACTATTATAAATTAATAAATAAAATAATACTAATAAAAAAAAAAGAAAAAATCACATATAATAATAATATTATTATATGAAAAATATATTGTATGAAAAATTAAGTTTTATTTAAAATTGTTGTTTGGTTAATATACACTTTTCCTTTCTTTTTGTCTTGATGCAAAATAGAATTTCTTTCTCAGAAGTTCACACTTATCTATTGCTTGATACTGGTTGTAGGTTTGGCATGCTGTCCCAGGAGAGAACCCAGAGCTCGGAGATACTTGAGCCTAGGGCTCCCATCTGGTTGTATAGCATAGAAGTGGGTCCGAGATCAGGTAGGTCTCGAGAGCTCCCCCTGGTAAAGGAGGTGATGGGGTGGATGGGGGTATTCTTTAAAAATGAAGATAATGGAAATAAAACAAACCGGGCTATTTATTGAAGGCTTGAATTCAACTGATTGGTTTATTGATGATTGTGATGCGGGACCAGCATGATCCTCTCGAAATTAGTTTTATAAAACTTCACTTTGTTTAGATTTGAAATTAGATTGTGAGATTATCTGCAGGATTATCCTTTTTAACTAGTTAGCTAGTCAACTAATCCAATTACTCAAGACTAATCTCACTTGTACTGCAAATACACCAACGTTCATGTGTTTGCTGCCGGCAAGATTTATTTTTTGTTGAAAGAAATGCATTTTATGGAACAAAAGGTTAATAAAATAATCATAAATGGCTTGTAAAAATAAAAATTCTTTCAATCTTCATATATCATATAGTTTGCATCTCTTTTTGTCTGTTATCTGTTTAAATATAGGCTTGAATAATTGACATTCTCCTCAACCAATGGTGACTCGTCTATGAATAAATAGTTCATTACACAAGACCACTTATCATTTAGCATCACAGCATCATTTATCAAATTTCTTTTTGTTTAGGTTTGAAATTAGATTGTGAGTTTATCTGTGGGATTAATCTTTTTAACTAGTTAGCTAGTCAACTAATCCAATTACTCAAGAGTAATCTCACTTATACTGTATACAGTGCCGGTGTTAAGGGGGGGCACTTGCGGACTTTTTCCCCCACAATATTTTAAGGATCGCGTAAAAAGACCGATATTAGAAAATGGCTCGTCGGTTCTGCTTCTGCAAGGCCGCCTTCAGATTCAGAATGTACTCTTATCACTCTGCCTTCTCAGCCAGCACCGCCTATTCCATCGGACATCACGCAAACACCTGCTGTTGGCCTAAACTTTGAGATTGGGAGTAATGGAGCCCAGGCGGAATTTTCAAATACATGTGAGAATTCTTTCTTCTCTCTGCGCAATGTTTTTATCGACCACAGACGCTCAGTGCTTCACAAACAGAAGGCCCAGTTAGTACAGCTAGCCTTCGAGAGGGACCTTTCTCGAAAATGCACAACCGAATGGAAGGACGCAATTTTGAGGAGGTTTAATGTTCGCACGCGCCGCCTTCAGCTTTTTTTAGAAGGTTGAATGTGACTTTTGGCTATTCCAACATTATTACATCTAATAAAAGTCAACTTGTTTTGTTGGTAATATTTATTCTGTAATCTTTCTTGTTTAATTTATGGGAAATGAGCTGACAGTATGAGCTGATCTGTACCAGTTGTACAGTGCATGCGCTATATTGTTTTTTTTTTTATGGCTTGTTTTTGTAAATTATGGTTGCTGATTGTGCGCCCCCTAGTTGGATGTTGCGTGCCCCCCTGTTAGTTATGTTTTGGCGCTGGCTCTGACTGTATATACACCATTCTTAAGAGTCCTAAAAAGACTATAATATAATTGAAATAATATTATTGATTATTTACTATTTGAACAAATAAATTCATTGTAGGTGAGCAAAAGGAAACGTACAGACGCTAACATTTTCATAGTTTATATATTTTCTGATCATAAATAATCATAAATGACTTTAAAGACTTGTAAAAAAAACCTTACAATTTTTTCAATCTTCATATAGAAGTCCTAAAAATAATATAATATAGAAATAATATTATTACTGTTGATTATTTACTATTTGAACAAATAAATTCATTGTTGGTGAGCAAAAGAAATGTACAGACGCTAACATTTTTGATAGTTTATATATTTTCTGACTTGTTTGCATCACTTTTCGTGTGTTATCAGTTTAACTATAGGCTTGAATGATCGGCATTCTCCTCAACCAATGGTGACTCGTCTATGATTGAATAATTCATTACACAACACCACTTATTGACCTAAACTGAGAAACTTTCTTCCCTTGAAATGCATTTTCACCCATCATCGTTTACCAAATTTATTTTCGTTTAGATTTGAAATTAGATTGAGATTATCTGCGTGATTAATCTTTTTAACTAGATAGCTAGGCAACTAATCCAATTACTCAAGAGTAATCTTACTTCTGTCAAAGTCCCTTAAGGGCAAGTCATTTCACCCGGTGGCCATCTTTGATACGCCTCTCAGACATTCGAATGCAATCTCTTTGAATTGGGAGACATCAAATTCTCTAAAACTGTTTGCCAAATTTATGATTAAATGTCATTTTTTTTGAAAGCAGCAGTAACATTTAACAGCTGTCTCTTAAATTTTGTTTCTAAACATTTCTTGTATATTCTATAGTCTTTGCTTATACTATACAGTGGGTACGGAAAGTAATCAGACCCAGAAGTTCCATTCTTTGTTATATTGCAGCCATTTGTTAAAATAATTTAAGTTCATCTTTTCCCTCATTAATGTAAACACAGCACCCAATATTGACAGAAAAACACAGAATTGTTGACATTTATTAAAAAAGAAAAACTGAAATATCACATGGTCCTAAGTATTCAGACCCTTTGCTTAGTATTGATTTGCTTAGTAGAAGCACCGTTTTGGGACTTTTTGGGAAAGATGCAACAAGTTTTTCACACTTGGATTTGGGGATCCTCTCCAGTTCTGTTAGGTTGGATGGTAAACGTAGGTGGACAGCCATTTTTGGGTCTCCAGAAATGCTTAATTGGGTTTAAACTAGGGCTCTGGCTGGGCCATTCAAGAACAGTCACAGAGTTGTTGTGAAGCCACTCATTTTTTTAGCTGTGTGTTTATGGTCATTGTCTTATTGGAATTTCTCAGAATTTTAGCAAACTCAATGCTGGTTTTTATGTTGCACTGAGATGAGGCTTCTGTCTGGCCACTCTGCAGGGCTGCAGTGATGGATGACTTTCTACAACTTTCTCCCATGTCCGACTGCATTTCTGGAGCTCAGCTACAGTGATCTTTGGGTTCTTCTTTACCTCTCTCACCAAGGCTCTTCTCCCCTGATAGCTCAAATAACAGATAGCTGAACAAAGGTGCATTAAAATAATCATAAATGGCTATAAAGACTTTTAAATTGACTTATAAAAAAGCTAACTGTTCTATCAGTCTCCATATAAAATGTCATAATATAATAGAAACAACTATTATTACTGTTGATTATTTACAATTTGAATAAATATATTCATTGTTGGTGAGCAAAAGAAACGTTATATTTTGTCTGATTTGTTTGGATCTTTTTTTGGTGTGTTATCAGTTTAAATATAGGCTTGAATGATCGACATTCTCCTCAACCAATGGTGACTCGTCTATGATTAAATAATTCATTACAACACCTCTTATCGACTAAACTGAGAAACTTTCTCCCCTTGAAATGCATTTTCACTTAGCATCCTCTCTCTCTCTCTCTCTCTCTCTCTCTCTCTCTCTCTCTCTCTCTCCACACATGCAATCTGTGTGACTTGGCAAAGTAGGATTCTGAATAACGACAGCGCTTAGTGAATGTGACTAAATGGCAACGTTTAGGCCCACGCTTTATATAGTCTCAAATAACAATTTAAATCAGTTTGAGACCCTCGCTAATCAATTCTCCTCCTTAGGGGACGTAATTAACAGTGCTGGATGACTCATGGAGATTGGCAGATTGCACCGTTTGCTGCATCTGTGGCTGAAGAGAGGGAAGAGAGGCAGAATTTGGCTCCAGCCGCTCTTACATGATGCTTAGCGAGGAAAAGTGATAACAGGAGACGGGGTATAACTGTAGGTGGTAAATGCGGCTGGACAGACGACAAGTACGACTGGCGATACGCAGAAAGGTTGTCCCCCTAACTGGAAAATTGGATGTTTGTTGCGAGCAGTGTTATTTCGAGGATTGTCTTAATGTCCCTGAGGCCTGATGTCGTCTGCTGTGTCTCTGGATAGATGTAGGATGGTGGTAAATGAGCTCCTTAAAGGAACAGTTCAGCCAGAAATGAACATTTTGTCATTATGTATTCGGTGAATGGTGACCGTGACTGTCAAGTGAGATTTTATTGTAGTGAAAAAGCATTTCATATTCACACTATTACTTGCTTAGCAGTTTAATGTGGTTTCTGAAGATTGGAATGTAGTTGAAGAATCAAATGTTATGGTATTATACTTCTTTTTTTTGCCGTTTTGGCGCCTGACTGTCTTTGGTTCACATTAACTTTTATTGTTTGGAAGAAACATTCAACTCTGACTTTAAACTTTGTGTTTTATTGAAGTTAGTCCTATATTAGGGCTGCATAATTTTCATAATGTGGAAAGCAGTGCTGTACCTGATCAAATGATATGAGATATCAAAGTCAAATTAATATTAAGCAGAAATTCAGTTATTAATAATCACACTTCCGTGTTTGAAATTGATCAGGAATAAAGCCAAAAAGTATAAAAATATAAAAAAATTACTTGTGTATATATTGCTGTTTAATGATTAGTCGTGACTAATAGCATACAGAATAAAAGTTTGAATCTACATAATATATATGTGCATGTACTGTATGTCTTTATTATGTAAATTAAATACACATAAATGTATACTTTTTTACTTGTATATTAATTTTTGTATATAATTTTGTAATATATAAATATTTTATATATGAACAACAATATTCTATACTTGTGTAAACAAATGGAGGTGTGCATTAATATATACATAATAAATATACACAGTACACACAATTATTATGTAAACAAACTTTTATTTTGTGAGCAATTTTTGTTGTGATTAATCATATAACAGCAATTTTATATAATTATAAGAATTATTATAAAGCTATATTAATTATATTATAATTATTGCAGTCACAATTGATATATACAATTTTTGCCCAAATGGAGCAGTCCTACAAACAAGAAAATCATTTTTTCATTGAGTTTTGTCATTTTCATCACTGTTTTAGCTTTTTTGCGTTTAATAGGGATGCCACGATTATAGATTTTGGTTGTACGATTATAGTCTGAGCAATAATCACAGTTATCACGATTATTGTGCATTCATTAATTTCAAAACACTATTAGTTTAGAAAATCACATGAACTCCTTATATTTTAAAGTGTTGTTTATTGCTGCTCAGTAACCAACTGATACAGCACGCTATAATGATAAAAAACAAACATAGTCTATTTCTCTTTGGACTTAAAAATGAGTGATTACAAAAAGTTTTTGACATTTAAACAAGTAATAATTTTACAGAGAAAATAAATAACAGAACAATGAATAACAAAAAATAAGAATAAATAAAAAATAGCAGTGTAAGTCTAAGCTACATATTAGTTAAGTATTTCCCTTTAAAAGAGAACAAATGTAGTCAAAGGCTGCTAAATCACTGTTTGAAGGGCACTTTTGATCAACTATATTACAAAATTGTTTGGTATTTTTTTTATTTGTGTTTTTTTTATTTTTGGACCAGAAATGTGTATATTCCATACAAAGTAGGAAGCTGATCGGTCAGTTCTTGTCACGTGACCCGCTTGCAGCATTCTGAAAACTTTAGATGTTTTCAACTAGGTACGCCTGGAAAGCGTGCCTTCATTGGAAATAACAAACTTGCGCACTCAAAAGATGCGATACATGAACAGCCCTTAGTTTATAGCCTCAGCCACAGTTAATCCAGTGTGCGTGCGTATTAGCCTCGGTGTACAAGCTCAGAACTTTAAACTAGAGCACAGTTGGCATAACTTTATTTAGTTGCAGCAGTTTTGTTCCGTGCAGAAACACAGTGTTGAGAAACCTTTACGATTAATTAACCGTGCGATTTGATAGTTAAATCAGTTAATCATTGTATCCCTAGTCATTTATTTCATTTTTCTCCAAATCACGTATTCATGTAAATCAGTATTTATAGTGTCATTATTACTCCTCATCATTTAATCTTTATTTTATGCAACAGAGCAAGACGAGAATTCTTCATATTTGAATATTTTGTGTTTTACAGAACAAAGACATTCATACAGGTTTGGATCGACAGTAGGATGAGTAAATGATGACAGACTTTTCATATTTGGCTATTAGATTCAGTGGTCTGAATGCCGCTGTCGCCTCGCTGAGGAGTGATTTAGTGCCTGTGTCACTTTTGGTTTGCTTAAATGCCTGTTCAGTTTTCCTTTGTGCTCTGGCAGAACTTGGCGAGGCTTGAGTTCATTTGGCAAACCGTGTTTTGTCTGAAACCCAAGATTTCAATAATGGGGAGCTTGTCTGTTTATATGATGGCTTTAATGAAAGCTGTTTGTGGGCATTGGGCAGTGCATCAGATAAGGTGGTTTGAACCTTGTCGTCACCTTAATTGTGATCCTTGAAGCTGTTTTAATGGACTGCTCGACTGGCAGACGTAACGCAGGATGCAAAAGGCAAACGACAACTGAAGGGAAAGTGAATGAGGGCAATGAGAGAGTGACTGATGGTTGTGTTGCCCTTCATAAAATCCAGGCAGACACAGTCACAAACCTCATTTCCTGCTCTTTGTTTATCTAAGAATGGACAAGCCTGTATTCATATGGTGAATATTCTGCTCATAAATCTGTATAAAGGAGTAGTTCACCCAAACAGTTGATGACAGCCATTGATTTCCATAGTAAGAAAAAATAGCTATGCATTTAAATGAATCAAAAATGAATCGCATCCAAAAGTTTGTTTTGACATAATTTAAGTGTGTGTACTGTGTATATTTATAATGTACATATAAATACACAAAGGCATGAAAATATTTGCGAATGTTAATTTATATTGATATATAAAATGTTTGTATGATATAAATTTAAATATATATGTAACAAAGAAATATGTTAAAAAGCAATATGTACAGTCGTGACCAAAGGTTTTGAGAATGACACAAATATTACTTTTCACAAAGTTTGCTGCTCAACTGCTTTTAGATCTTTGTTTCAGTTGTTTCTGTGATGTACTAAAATATAATTACAAGCACTTCATGCGTTTCAAAGGCTTTTATTGACAATTACATGATATATATGCAAAGAGTCAGTATTTGCAGAGTTGGCCCTTCTTTTTCAGGACCTCTGCAATTCGACTGGGCATGCTCTCAATCAACTTCTGGGCCAAATTCTGACTGATAGCAACCCATGGTGGACAAAAATGGGTGGACAAAAATGGGTTTTTGTTTGTCCACCCGCCTCTCGAGGATTGACCACAAGTTCTCAATGGGATTATGATCTCGGGAGTTTCCAGGCCATGGAGCCAAAATTTCAACGTTTTGGTCCCCGAGCAACTTGGATATCAGTTTTGCCTTATGGCACGGTGCTCCATCGTGCTGGAAAATGCATTGTTCTTCACCAAACTGTTGTTGGATTGTTGGAAGAAGTTGCTGTTGGAGGGTGTTTTGGTACCATTCTTTACTCATGGCTGTGTTTTGGGCAAAATTGTGAGTGAGCCCACTCCCTTGGATGAGAAGCAACCCCACACATGAATGGTCTCAGGATGCTTTACTGTTGGCATGACACTGGACTGATGGTAGCGCTCACCTTTTCTTCTCGGGACAAGCCTTTTTCCAGATGCCCCAAACAATCGGAAATTTATTTTGGAGAGAAGTGACTTCGTTGCTGCCTTTCTTGACACCAGGCCATCTTCCAAAAGTCTTCGCCTCACTGTGCATGCAGATGTGCTCACACCTGCCTGCTGCCATTCCTGAGCAAGCTCTGCATTGGTGGCACTCCCATCCCGCAGCTGAATCCTCTTTAGGAAACGATCCTAATGCTTGCTGTACTTTCTTGGATGCCCTGAAGCTTTCTTAACAAGAATTGAACCTCTTTCCTTGAAGTTCTTGATGATCCTATAAATTGTTGATTTAGGTGCAATCTTAGTAGCCACAAAATCCTTGCCTGTGAAGCCGATTTTATGCCACTCTAACCCAGTCAGCCTGACATAATGATCTCCAGCCTTGTGCTCGTCAACATTCTCACCTGAGTTAACAAGACGATTACTGAAATGATCTCAGCAGGTCCTTTAATAACAGCAATGAAATGCAGTGGAAAGTTTTTTCAGGATTAAGTTAATTTTCTCCCTCAAGAATGACCAAAGAATTTAGATAATTTTCCTATTTAAATCTTGACTCTTCTGTAGTTACATCGTGTACCAAGACTGACAGAAAATAAAAAGTTGCTATTTTCTAGGTTGAGAAACTAAACTCTTTCCAGCATAATAATCAAGAAACTTTCCTGCTGTAACATGGCTGCAGAAGGTGCAATGATATTACCCAGCACCTGAAAATAGTCCCAAGTTACCTAAACTTCCAATGTGGCCGTCTGCTTGCACACAGAGCATGTGCCGGTCCTAGGTAAGCCCTTTGTACTACTTCCATGCTGCATTATTGTTTATTTTGGAGCTTTATGACAATCACATTCCTTATTTCTGCAGTTAATAAAAAAAAAAAATCAGATCAAGAGTTGTTTATTGGCCTATACACATAATTTGGTAACACTTTACAATAAGGTTATATTAGATCATGTTAATTAAAACATTTACTAACATGAACAAACAATGAACAATACATTAATTACAGTATGTGTTCATGTTAGTTAATGAAAATACAGTTGTTCATTGTTAGTTCATGTTAACCCGCGGTGCATTTACTAATGTTAACAATCATTAATTTGGATGTTAATAATACATTAGTAAATGTTGAACCATGATAAATAAGTGACGTACAAGTATTGTTCATGTTATTAAATACATTAACTAATGAAACCCTATTGTTAAGTGTGACCCATAGTTTACAGATTAAAATGGAGTTGTCAATACCACGTTCGGTTTAGTTAATGATAATTCATGTTCAAGTTTCATGCAGGAAAAAGCTTACAAATTTGGAACACCATGATGGTGAGTAAATAATGACTCTGTTCATTTCCATCTGAACTAATTTCTTAAAATGAACACCTACTGCACTAAATCACTGGTTTAAACATATGCCATCGGTTTGCTTAGCCAGCCCTTTTTTTTTTTTAAACGTGTCTTGCACTAGCCAAATCAAAAACGTCAGCAGATGAGTGAATTCCTTAATGAAACATTTGGCCATAGAGGCATAAGAGTGAATTTAATGGCACACAACACCAGTACCACGTCAGCCTTGGCGCAAAACACCCAAAATCACTGCCTGCCTGGGACTAGACCAGTTTTCTTTCCAATACGGTTCCCTTAAAACTTGCGTAACTTTGTAGTTTTTAATGGAATGTGACACAGAGATTTAGCTGGGGTTTAGCTGAGGCAAAGACGTCAGGAAAAGGAGATTTTTATGGTCAGGCGTGGAACTGACTTCCCAAAGGGTTCGCTTTCGGTGTTGACTCTCAGCTTTTAAACTCATTCAAACCTTCCAAACAGTAAATGGTCAGTCTGATTACAAACTGCTCCCTGACATCACATTAAATTCCCCCTGATCGTTTTATTATGAAGGCTAAAGTTTCTCTTTAATCAAGTGCGCTTCAAAATAGTGACAATGTTTGTCTATTTATATGACATCACCTTCTCACTTTCTTTATATGACATCATACTTCTGACCAATAAGAGTGTCTGTATTGTCCTTCCCCCTACAAAAAGTTCTGCTGCGGCACAAATCATTCATAGCATTGTTTCTATAAAGTCTTACAAATATAGAAAAACAATTAACAGTAGCCATAACAGTGTTTATTAGTCGTAAACAAAAAGGTGAGGGGTGCAAACTGTTCTGTGCAAGAAACAAAATATTATTTCCAATATTATTGCCTTTGCAAATGGTCTGAGCAGGTCTGGAGCACTTTTCTTGTTGTATAATAAAATCAACCCATGCTCATTGGAAATTCATACCTCCATTTACATTTTTGCAAAACACAATATACATTGCTGCGTTTTATTGCACGTTTCAGATGACAAATCCACTAGAGGGCGGTGTCTACATTTATGGGTTAAGTAATCCAGTTACATGCAATTACAATTTCCTATGCAGTGTGCACATACACACTAAAGCAACAATATTGTCTATTTGTTTTAGAAAGGGGGAGGAGCTTCTCAATATGTCCCGCCCTGTCTTCGTTTCAGTTTAAATAATGTCACGCACTAATCAAAGCTGCACATTTCAAGGCATTTCAGAGGAAGTACAAATGAAACGAACCATATTGATTTTGTTCTCTCACATTGCTAGGTTTGTGGTGAACAGTTTGCCCTTGTGATCTAAAATTAAAATCTGAAAATGCACTTCCTGTTTGTTTTCAGTTAAAGTCTAAGATAACGGTATTGGGGCGTGGCTTACACGCTTAACCACGCCCCTCCAACTGTCCGTTTTGACAACAAACAGAAATGGTGAGGAGGAGGTGTCTGTTAGGTTGTAATAACTCTCCCCAAACCCTTTTCCTGATCTTTCAGAATGAAATGCCTAATTTACTACATCCAATCAGGTCGCAGTAGAAAAAACAAGCCACGCCCACTGTGTTGTCATTTAATATTTTGTTTCTCTAGGAACTGCATCATAATACGGAAAAAAAAATTGTTGCAGCTTCCGGTTCATGCTGACTTTAAACATTCATTAGCTTCTTCAGAGCATTGTAATGGCTAGCTGGTGTTATATTTGTCCTGCTAGCGTTGTTTCGTCCTGTTGCGAACATGAACAAACTGCGGTGAAGGTTGTACAAACACAGGCGGCTTCCTGTCGTATTGAATTGGGTGTCATTTTCCTGCTGATCTCTTTTTCTTTTCGGGCCTGTCAGCCTGTGTCAGATCTTCTCCTCCATGATGGTCACCCTAGACGGTCGACCGGCTAGCTATGTCTCACTTTTTTTTTTGTGTGTGTGTCACAGACGAGGTGATGTAAGAGTGAAAAGCTGCTGAGAGTATGTTAGTCTCTTCTTTTTTTGCCCCAGGTTGAACCCACACCCCCAGACATGAGCAGTCAGACCCGGTAGACGCTTGACCGACTTTGGCTGATTTTTGTCCTGAAGCTGTCCGCTGACCCCCCCCCCTGCTTCCTTGACACAGTTTTATTTAAAACTAGGCCATCAATGCTGTTCTTGTTGTTAAATATAGATGTTTTTTGTGTGTGTATGTCTTATGTTTCGTTATATCTGAGCCTCAATGAGGATAGTAATTTTTATGTTTTACGTTATTTATAGAAAAGGCCATAAAACTGCTCAATCTAAAGGAAAATGTCTGCACTATTTTCTTAATATCCAAAAATGTTTTGTCTTATTAGTGTTTATTTGTTTCATTTTTGTGATCTATATTTATATTTTATAAATATTTCTTTGACAACATAAAATTAGCACTCTTATTGTTTTTCTGATGATTATTGCAAGTGTGCAAATTATACTTAGACTATCAGTGGAGGGTGTCAGCATTTTTTCTCCAGTAATTCCATGTGCAAGCATATTAAAATACACAATATTAATCAAATTTTTCTACATTTTTGGCTGTATATACAAAATACAAAAACCTATTTTATGACAAAAGTGTTTGTGAATGGGGTCTATTGTTTCAGACTGCCAACTGAATATTTTCCTGTATAACCTGCTGCATGCGATCATGCATTCACAGTGGTATGAACCCCTATAGGGGTGGTCAAATGTATATTTACATTATCTATAATTTCTAATGAATAATTTTACTATTTAAGAGACATATCAGTGCAAACTGTTTCATTTAAAGAGCAGATTCCCCCAACATCTTGTTTTGATGTCCCTTCTGAGGGGATCAGGACCCCCTCTGTAATTTACCCCCTGATTATTGCCATTTTTATGACATTTTCAAACATTTTAATTTTGTGTTGCTTGACAATAACATGCAATAATAATAGCATTAACAATAACATTATTTTTTTTATAATAACCTTTTTTGAGAACTCAAATTGTTCAGCCAACCTTCTGGTATGGAGCCAACCCTAGTGTACGTCCAACATGCGTCAGAAACTTTAGATAGATATGCTTCATTTGAGTCTGTTGTGTCGCGTGTGCAC
Source organism: Danio choprae (assembly GCA_903798125.1). NCBI lineage: Eukaryota > Metazoa > Chordata > Actinopteri > Cypriniformes > Danionidae > Danio > Danio choprae. The sequence continues at coordinate 94,745 of CAIGQW010053321.1, forward strand.
TATCTTGTCATGTATCAGACGTTATTTCATCCGTGTGTGTCTACCTTAGAAGACGCCGCTGTCACTTGAGACAATGTTTTGGTACGTGAGCAACATGACTGAAATTACAAACATAGTGTGATGGTTGTATAAGTCCAGCCGCTTGGAAACATGAACCTTACATGCACATTAACGCAGTGCAAAGCAATCTAAAGCAATTATCATCCTCAAATCAGGGGTGACGGTGGCTAAATATAATGCATACGCTTATATGGTTTACCCAGCAAACCCTTGACTGAGATGATGTTTGACCACTTCCGATGAGGTGCGGTTAACATGTTTTGACACGCTCCTACATGATGATCTAAATTCAAGAGGAGCCCCTTTACTAAAATAGGTCTGGGCTGAGAATAGAAGCAAAGCTTGAGGGTGAAAACGGCTCTTCAAACGCCACTTTGACTTTAATATCAAGGGTTTCCCTCAAGTCGTCACTGCGGTTCACACGGTCGCGCTGGTCTAGCTGCCGGGGCCATTTGTGGTTTGGGGCGAATGTTTTTCGGTCAGTGATCTGTGAGCCGTGAGGGGAATGAGTGACTGAGCTGTAGTGTTGAGTCGGGCTCATGGAGGAAACTCACTCCATTAAACACTCTCAGGAAAACAGTACGCCTCATGTAGACGAGCACCACTGCAAACGATGCTGGTTTCTTTGGCTCTTGAAAGTGAAGCGTGTAATTTTTGTGTAATTGCTGTGCTCCGCTGTTCAAACAAGAATCGTTTTTTTGTTTAATAGCTACATATACATTGCAGCTAAAGTGGGTTGTCAGTTCAGTTTTTAGTGCTTAAAGGGATCGTTGACCCAAAAATTTGAATCGCCTTCAGGTTGTTCAAAGATGTAGATTTTGGTTTGATTTGAAGGGCTTGCAAAATCACTAGCCCGACGTTTCCGGGCTATTGTGTCTTCCAGTCGAGGTACCAAAATCTTTCTCGTTGGGCTATCTTATTGAGAGAAAAAATATTCAAATGCTTTTCCATTCTCTCGCAAATTAGGTAATATTTTTTATATAATTGGGAGCCACTATCGATTAGTATTTTCACGAGACTTAAAATTTCTGTACCAATCGGTACTGTAGAAATAAAAATGTATATAATCTAGTTCCAAATTACCAATAATATATACTGAAAAGTTATATACTTTGGTTTTTAATTATATCATTCAATCCAAACTCTAGTTGCCAGGGCGTGAGAGACATTAACCTATTGCCTTCCTGAGCACTGGCTGAGCCAAAGTGATGCAAATGCTAAAGGCTGTGTCCCAACGACGACCCTTTGTCTTTGCATGATACTTTCAAGCTGGTCAGGGCAGGTGAAACCTTGGTATCTATTCAAGACCCTGAAACATAATTTTCAACTAAACTTTTCTTGGCCGTTTTCTATACATTGCCCCTTCTAAAACATGTAATAGACAGGACAACTCTGTCCCAAATCAGACTTGTTTTAGACTCGCAGACTGGTTAGACTTCTTTAAGATGCTGTTTGACTGCAGAACAACCAACACGTCTCAATAAAGATATCTGCTTGTAAAGGGTCTCCTGGACTGGGTTCTCATTTTTCCAAAAACTTGGTGCCGTGACCTGGATAGAGACTGAAATCACCAAGTTCTCAACAATTTGCTAAAGCAACCCGGATAGAGACTGAAATTTTCAATATCCAACAGTACCAATTGGTTTTAGAACACCCTCAACATCACCTAAATGTTAGCGGGAATTGGACGTTTTTAAAATTTCAGTACCTATTGGTAGCGAAATGGGTTTGAATTAGCGTTTGTTCTAACTGGTCCTAATTTTTTTTCATGTGTTGTCAAAAGAACCGGTACTTGTGTGCCAAATTGCTACCGAAATAAAACCATAAGGTAGCAGGCTTGTAGTGCCAAGGACCTGGTGAGGCTAGTTATACATTTTATTTAAATAAATCTGTGATATTGCATATTGATATTCACTTCATATTATCACTAAGACATGGCTTATATTTTTGGGGGTGTTGGGGTGAAAGGGTTTTAAAAGTGCATAAGTTGATGTCTTTAAAAAAAGAAAAGGAAAAAAAGCAAAGCTAAAAATAAAAAATAGCTTAAATTCTTTGATTTGGAATTTGTATTAAAATTGCAATTTAGTTTTATTATTTGACGAAAATGTTAAAAAAATAATAAAAGGCAGTACTGTTCCAGTTATTTTTTTCTATGTAAACAAGCTTGATGGTCGTTAGTATCTTGCTCTTGAGCGGTGTGTTATTAAGATTGTTTTAAAAGAATTTGAACTCTTTTTTTTTTTAGCTTTGCTAATCAATGTCAGTTTCAAGGCAGTGGACCAATCAGAAGAACTTAAAGGCAGGGCAAGGATTCGGAGCTTCTGTTTACAGTAGCAAGTTGGCATGACAACTGTTTTATTTGATGTCAACATGTCGGAGGCAGCGTATTTTTTAAAAACCATTCCTGAGCTCTTCATTTTGCGTTTGTAAAGTATGTAAAGACGTGTTCTGTGTGAATGGCCCTTAAATTGCCTCAACTCATTTAGCAAAAAATAAAAACATAAATAAATAAAATATTGTGAGATCAGTATCATGTTTTGAATCGTGAGTTGAGTAAATTATTAAATTCTTAATCAGAGCCACTATCGTTAATTTGTCTGTTACTTCTTTAAATACAGCGGGGAAAATAAGTATTGAACACGTCATGTTTTTGCCTGGGAATAATACTTCTTAAGTAGCTGTTGACATAGAATTGAACCAGATTTTGGTAAAAACCCAAACATTACAAACATAAAAATAAAACAAAACAAAAAAATCTGAAATTTGTTGTGTAATAACAATGAAATAACACAAGGAGAAAGTACTGAACTTCTGAAATGTATACTTTATATAAAAGGCTTTTTTTGGTGATGGCAGCTTAAAGACACCTCACATATGGAGAATGAAGTCACATTAATAACTCAGTTGTGAGTTTTTCACAGACCTCAGCAGTGTGTAAAAATCTTGATGGTTCTATGGGTCTTGTCTATCCAATCTGAGCTTTATTTTGTATTTTCTATTGGATTCAAGTCAGGTGATTGGCCGGGCCATTCTACAGCTTGATTTTATTTTGATTTTTTTTCTCTGAAATAATTTGAGAGTTTCCTTGGCTGTGTTTTGGATCATTGTCTTGCTGAAATGTCCACCCTGGTTTCGTCTTCATTATCCTGCTAATGTAGATGTTGGACTGAAGCAGCTAATATTAATTTACACTGACGAAGGGCAGAGGGTTGCTGAAGAACTACTGAGAGATTTCAGCTGCTCTCTGGGCTTTCACTGCCTTTCTACACCTCCCTTTCTTCATGTGTTCAATACTTTTTCTCTGCGCCGTTTCATTTTATTACGAATAACATAATTTGTAAACTAATTAGATTTGTTTTCTTTGCATATATGGATTTCTTTGGTTGTTACCAACATCTGGGGAAAGTTTCAAGTCAACGGCACCTTAAGAATTATGTTTTCTGGGAAAAATGGTGACGTGTTTAATACTTATTTTCCCCGCTATATGCATTGATATAAATTACTAATATGCATTTCTTCAGTCATACAGTTTACCTACAGCTGTGTGCACCAGTAAATGGTTGTGTCTCCAGTGTTGGCCAGTGAATTCTCACATTTGCTGTTTCCATCAACTATGTTTGTGTATTTTGAAATATTGTATACACAAATGCTTAATGGAAATGCCAAGATGTGTAAGACTAAGTTAAACTTTAGAAGTACAAGAACAAATGTGCATCAACTACGATGGAAACACATTTACAGAATAAATTCCTGCATGCGCGTCTAAAAATGACATGTGATTTTGTTTTAACAGATCATGTGATAACAAAAATAGGCTTGATGGGACAGCATAAATGGCAAAGCAGTGGAACGATCACATTGTAAAACATCTGAAGTGTGGTTTTGGTGATTTGTTTTTATGATCATCCCTAAGTCAAAGTCCATTCTCACCATGGTTCAGTAATATTATCATCAAGAACTGGTGGCTGAGCTCCAAAAAACAACTGCGCATTCATTGCCTTTCGTCTTCGAGTGTGTATTATATAAGAAAAAAGGCCCACGTTGGTTTCTCCAACCCCAGCAATTTCCATTTTTCTTTTTAATATTTGGGTGCCAGTTTATCAGGAAGTGATAAATTTGTTCTCTTTGACTTATTTGATGGAAACTGTTATTTATTCACAAATGTTGTGTACAATATTCCAGTTTTGAGCATAATTTGCATCTTTAAATAGAAACAAAGCCATTTACTGTGTCCATGAATGTCCACTTTGGCCTTTTGTTGATTGCGCTCATGGGGCGGGAACGGCGCCATCTGAGACATTCGATGACAGCAAGTGCAAAAAGCCTGCTGGAGGAGCTGGAACTAAACTCCCTCCAGTACATGTAATCCACGCCACCTGGCCCCAGTGAGAAGCCATGCTCACTTCCAGAGCAAAAGCTGGAAAAATCTGATGTCCCGTAAAGACTGTGTGTGTTTGTGCAGAGACGAGCTGGTCTAAAACAAATAGATTAATAGAGTATTATGCTTCGCTTCGTTCTGAGGCCTGTGATGCAACGCCTTTTCCTGGCGAGCGTGGAAAAACTCGCGTCAGCTTTTGGGAGTCACTAAGATTAAATCACATTTTCTTGGCACGTTTAATTGGAATCCAGTGTTTTATTTGTGATTTTTGAGAGCATAGATGTGTGGTTTGGAGTCGTCTGGTGTAAATGTAAACCAGGCATGCCTTGGAGTCTTGTGTGTGCGATGGTTTCCTGCATCACAGCTGGTGTTTCTGATGGGTTTGACTGAATTTACAAAAAGCACTCAAGTAGAATCTGGCCAAGTGCCAGTTTCTGAATCATCATGGGCTGATTTGGTGACATTTGAATCTTATGCATGGACTTATTGGTTTCTTATGGCATATGTCAACATGAAATTAAAATGGATCTTTTTTTTTTTTAATGCATTTTATGAATATGAATGATTCATAAGTGCATGTTATTTCAAGGGGAGTAGAAATTGTTTGTCTTTTATAATCTTTAATAACAATGTAGTTTTGATTTAACCTTAGTCTAACCCCAAGTTTTATTTTGGCCTGACGTCATAATTCCTCCATAATTACTTTTTCAGCCTTAACTCAGACCACCTCTGTTATTCTATATAATATCTAACATTCTTTGAGGTTTTTTTTTTAACTATTATACACTGCATTGCAATGGTTTTGGCTGGGCAAAATTTGTATTTATTTATTGTTTTAAATGCTTATACTTAATATATAAAAAATGCTTAAGTATTACTTATTATGTGGGATTTTAAATGTATTCAAAATCACAGTAAAATTAAAGTAAATTATATAGTAAATTATAGTGTATTACAGTGTAAACATGTTTATTTTACATAAAAAAGCAAATAATATAAAATATAAAAAAATTTATATTAAAAATATTTTTAAAAGTGGAAAAACTAATTTAATAAAATATTTTGGACGCTATAATATTTTTAAATGATACAACCAGGTAAAATGTTCAAAATATCACAAGTAGAATGCTGCAAACAGTGTTTGGGGGTAATGCATTACAAGTAATGCGAATTATGTAAAATATTACATTTCTAAGTAAAGAGTAAAGTAATGCACTACCTTTTTTTAAAAAAATATAACTCAAATTTTATTACTTAATTGTAATGTAATTGTAATGTAATAAACTTTCAAAAGTAACTTTCCCCAACACTGGTTGCAAACATACTAAATTATGATAAATGTTTTTTTTTTTTTAAAGTTTTATATTTTTTGTTAAACCATAATATCTACTAATAACATTTGATACCTTAATTTCTTTGGAACCCATTCCAAAATTAACTGTGGTGAAAATGACTTAAATTTAGTGTGTCATTTTAGGTGCACCCAGTGGTTGTTCTAGTTTAAATGGCACGCTGGGCGAACCACCTCATACACTGGGCCCCCCTCCCCCTTTTATATTGTTGTATTTATTTTTCAATAAATATAACAATTTATTTATATTTATTATAAATAAATACAATTAATATTAATATTATTATACAATTATTGTTCTAAATAAATAACAGAAATCAATCCTAAATGTTACTGGAAAACAATGTAATTGTTTAAAACTGGAGTGATATGCTAAGATCACTTAAGAAAACTTTTGCATGAATATTAATTATGCCATTTCTATAGAATACAAAAAATAAATGTTTTATAGAATTATCTGTTGTCTTAGACCTGACTCATGGCCGAGAATTAATGTTATGAAGTCCTCCCTTACCTCCCTGACTCTTAATCCCTCCTCTCTGCTTTATAGCCATGCTTAGTGAAAGTAACATCATCATCATATTACATAAACTTCAGTTTTGTCATCTTGCAAAACTCACTGCGTGCCGACACGTCTGCACAAAAAGCTGTTACTCCTGTTTCACTGCGCATGAGTGGCACGTATTTTATAGGCGTGCATGCAAACAACCGTGGTTCACACAGGAACGCGTATGAGATGTGCGGGAATGGTTTTCTGCGTGCATGCGTCAGTTTGCTTTCACCAGCGTTGTTTCGGTTGCACATAGAGAATAACAAACGCATGCAAAAGATGCCAAATGTGAATGGCCCCTAATATCTTTATTCTGGGATTGCCACTCTAAACTAATACACTTGCATAAAGTAAATCGTATCTCAATCCTTCTACAAGGGGACGTTTTTTTGGGGGTTTTTTTTGCACCGTCTTCCCGTGCCGCCTAGGCTATCGCTTATATTGCCCATGCCTAAATCCGCCACTGTGTGCGCCTAAAAATAATTTATTTTAAAATCTATATTTACAAATGCAGATTTACCTAAAGTTCAGTAATGTTAAATTGTATTGTTCATTTATTGCATGACCTAAGGTCCTAAACATTACATTTCTCCTACATCCCTGCGCTCAACAAAATGATGTTTGCTGTTTGTTCATACAACTTATTTCAAATGAGCTGATACAACACAATTCTTGATATTTTTTTGAGACAACTTAATTGTTTTAGGTTCAATCTGGTTGCTGGTTTGAGTCCTGGCTGGGTCAGTTGGCATTTCTGTGTGGAGTTTGCATGTTCTCCCCGTGTTGGCGTGGGTTTCCTCCGAGTGCTCCGGTTTCCCCCACAAGTCCAAAGACATGCAGTATAAGTGAATTGGGTAAACAAAATTGGCCGTAGTGTGTGAATGCGAGTGTGTATGTGTGTTTCCTAGTACTGGGTTGCGGCTGAAATAGTTGGCTGTTCATTTCGCTGTGGCGACCCCTGATAAATAAGGGACTAAGCTGAAGGAAAATGAATGAATGAATGAATGAATAAGTTAGCTTAATTCTTTCATGTTGTCCTAACACAAATTCATTGTGTGGAACCCAGCATTTTTCTACAGTGTGTGTCTTTAGTAGCTTTACCCAGAATTGTGTATTTTGATTCATTTTTCAACTCAACTAGTTTGACTCGCGTATTTTCATTAATTGTCTCTAAGTATAGTTTCATCTCTAGCATTAAAATAACACCGGAATGAGTAAATAATGACTTTCAGTTTTGCATGAACTAAGGTACATTATTTTTTTTTTTTTTATTCCTGTCATCATTAGTGTTACCCAGAAAACATGGTATTGGTGTCCACCCTCACAGACTGAGTGTTTTTCTTTTACTGTAGGCCTCATTTCTCTTGGAACAGCTGATGTTTATGGTTACATAACATGGCTAAGCTGTGATGTCCTGCTGTGTGCGAGACTGCTCCACATACTGTTGTTAGGATGACAGACAGGTTCTTTTGTTCCAGGTGGACATAAGGAGAAACGTACACACACCGCTTATTGTGGGGCGAGCTGCGTTATGTTTGCTTCACATGGGATTGTTATTGTCAGTTCTGTTAAGCTTTATGACAGCAAATATGGCAGGCTGGGAGGGAATGTGTCAGCGTGGCAGATTGGTTAATGGTGGTTTACACCCGAACTGCCGCGCCGCTTGTCGAAAATGTGTCACGGCGTCCTTCTGCTCTGGCCTTTGTCACGCATGTAAACTGGACAGCAATAGCCCACTTGAGTGACATGCAATTCAGCTTTGCCTGTGGTGCAAACATTGTAAGGTGTTCCTGCTGAGCAAACATTAAGGCAGCATTGCATGTTACGCAAAGTGGACGAATCCCATAAACGCTTCGCAGTAAACGTCATTCAGTATGGCTAACAAAGCGACAGTAATATAAAAGCAAAAATTTACAATATATAGTAAGAATGAAACTCAATTTAAATTTATTGCAAAACATGTCTCGTGGTTGTAATATTTAACAGAGCTGAGGCAAAAATATTTTTGAGAAATCAATTCTGCATCAATTTGGGATTTTCAAAATTCATCGCTAATTACTCTTGAATAGATTCTGAGCTTAGTTTTTAACAGCAGAAGGCGCTCTAGGCTAGTTTTTAGCAGCAGGTGGTGCTCTAGGCTACTTTTTAACAGCAGAAGGCCCTCTAGACTAATTTTAACAGCAGATGGCGCCCTAGGCTAGTTTTTAACAGCAGATGGCGCTTTAAGCTAGTTTTTAACAGCAGATGGCGCTCTAGGCTAGTTTTTAACAACAAATTGTGCTCTAGGCTAGTTTTTCAGCAGCAGATGGCGTTCTATTCAAGTTTTTAACAGCAGATGGTGCTCTAAACTATAGTTTTTTAAAAGCAGATGGTGCTCTAAGCTAGTGTTAAAAAACAGATTGTGCTCTAGGCTAGTTTTTCAACAGCAAATGGTGCTCTA
>CAIGQW010053321.1:103533-114810 GCA_903798125.1 Danio choprae
GTTAAACAACAGATTGTGCTCTAGGCTAGTTTTTCAACAGCAAATGGCGCTCTATTCCAGTTTTTAATAGCAGATGGTGCTCTAGGCTAGTTTTTAACAGCAAATCTTGCTCTAGACTATAGTTTTTAAAAAGCAGATGGCGCTCTATGCTGTTATTAAACAGCAGATGGCGCTCTAGGCTATTTTTCAACAGTAGTTGGTTCTCTAGGCTAGTTTTTAACAGCAGATTGCGCTCTAGACTGGCGCGTAACAATAGAATTTTATGCAGTGCTTCTTGGCAGGTCTGAGACCCACATTATATTGTGTCTAAATCAGGCAGTGTAAAGAGATTTTGAACAAATCAGATCTTGAATGTGGTGAGTTTATAACGGCATGACAGTTATTTAGAATTAAAAAGTCCCCGGTCGCACTGCTACCTTTACTTGCAACAGTCTTTAACACATTTTGAAGCAGGGTTGTGTTTGTTTTGTGTGCGACTCCGAAAAACCAAACAAATTACATATAACGGATGACACTGTAACTTTCTTAGGAATGAGTTCTTTCCTGCTCGCTGCCATGTTGTTTGTTTATTTCTATTGCAATATGCAGCGCAAGAAACTACAGAAGCCCAGAGGGTGCGTCAGCGGATGTTTAAGTAAAAAATCTATTTTCATTCAAACCAGTCGATGTAAACTATACATTTGATTTAATCTATGAAATCTATTTATTGCCCAGCCCATTGCTTACTTGTGAGATTGCATTTTCAGATGCTTCCTATGTAGGCACATTCTTTGGTACTGCCATAGTATAGCACATCTGTTTGTTTTTTCCACAGTTCAAACCTATCGAGTGAAGAAGAACCAACAAACCTAAAGAACTGGATTACGACCAAAAGGAGTGCTATGAGTTTCTGAGATTGCTCTTCTTTCCTCTCCTGACTCATCTTCCCATTGGGCAGTGGATGGTGAAGAGCTAAGAGGCACCAGAGGAGCCGTGAGGTGTTTCTCACATCCTCATCTGCCAGGACACACTCCTTCTTTTATCAGTCCAGTCACTTCAGAAAGAGCCATCGCCACAATGACTTCCCACAGCCGTCCAGGTAAGAGCTTCATCTTCTGTTACTCCTCTCAGAACAAGATAAACACTGTGGAATTAGCTTCGCTCCGGTTTTAGTTACGCTCGTCTGTAAATAAACCCTTTGTGATCCAGATATGTGGCATCACAAGCCTGTTTTTCTGTTGGTGTAGAGTAGGCTAGTGTTTCTCTGCTACAGGAATGGCACATGATTGGGATTTGAGGGTTGAGAATTGGCCTTGAGATGCCAGACAAGGCTTTTTGAGCAGGTCCTAAAATTGACCTTTGTTTTACAATCTTGTTAGCTTTACCCTGTAATTGTGTATTGCGAAATGCTAATTTCAATCAAACATTTTCCTAAGTTGTCATAAGCTTTGAGTGTATCTGTACTTCTCTAAATTTTTAACAACACCAAGGTGAATAAATGACTTAATGTTCCTTTTTTGCATAAACTGAGGTCTTAAAATTGGAAATTGGAAAGGTTTACACAGTGCAAATTCTGATCGTCAGAATATCATGTCACGAGTGAGTTGGTGAACATTCATCGAAAACAGTGATTTATGACATGATTTGCAATTTCCGAAGCAGTCGTATAAAATTTTGCACCAAACACACTGAGGAAAACATCACTTTCAGAGCCCCTCTCTCTCTTTTGCTCGCTTTCTCTTACATAACAGCTATTGATACGAATCGTGAATGTACACAAAATATACAAGTTCTTTTCAGCATCGGGAAACCAGTATGCATGTCACTTATAACTTTGTCCGCTGTATCATCTCTGTTTACACTAATACATTATAGTTTTAAAACGCATACGTTTTGCTACAGTTACGCTTTCCGTCCACACTACTTCAGAGTTTTTGAGCCCCGAAAACGGAGCGACTTGAAAACGCTGAAGAGGACGTTTTCGTTTTGATGTACAAGATGCCTTAACATTTTTGGTGTCTGTTTAAGTTGTTAACAAAAAACTAAGAGACAGTGCTTTATGGCATGTTTTCATTTTATTGTTAAGATAGTGAAACGTAGCCAGGGTGAATGACGTTATAAAAGTACTCTGCCGTTACATTTAAAGATTTACCCGACGTGTGCTCACGTCCTCGGGAGTTAGTTATAAACTTGCGAAGTCTGAATATACAAGGAAAGGATGCAAGTCTAAACTTTGTGTACTTGATATTGAGAAAAAGCCCCAGTCAGGTAGAGCGAATGTCGGCAGGCACGCCTCTGTTTTCAGATGTCTCCCTTTTCCCCCCATCCAGACTGACATATATGCCCCGTCATCTTCACTGGATGCAAATTTATAACAAAACGGAGCCTAATAACTGCCTCCTTTCATTTTCACTGAAAAATATGAAACATTAGGCTCACTGTGTGGTTTTGGCAATATGTGCTTAATGTCAGGCTATGCACACAATAAAGATTATCAGAGGAAATGCATGGTGAAATACAAAATATTTATCTTATGCTGAATATAATCAGTAAGCTATAATTTTAATAATCAATAATAATTATAAAAGTGTAAAGTACAATAAGTTTATACAAAATAGGAAATAAAGGCAAGCAATCGGTCAAACTTGTGGAATCAGTGTACTTAGTTACATAAATTAATAGGTAGGCTATGTTAACTTATCTTTGCGCTCAGCCAAAACAAGTTACCTGAGAACAAGTAGGCTTCAAAAGACCAACTCGTTAGATATAGGTCTACTACACAAGGTGAATTATACATCGCGTTTAACAACTACAGAGAGATGAGATCCAGCGGCAGATTCGGGATGGACTGGCCAACGTTTGGCTGCTCTTAGCCGGGCAGGTGTGCTCAGAGCTCCCACTGACTGCCTGGAACTCAGACGCAAGAAAACGCCATTTTAAAACTAAAACATATTAGTGTGAATGGGGCCTCTGACAAATCTGTAATGCATGGCTCATCATACAGTGCTCGCTGTTTATCCTCCTTATTGGTCAACTTCAGATAGATCGACAGGTTGGCTTGCTCAACTGCACACACTTCCATAATTCAAGCTGACAGCTTCAGAAGTTTTTTTTTGACTTGTTTTAAAAATTATTGTGAACTTGTTAGCCGTTCAACTTGACTCGTAATTTCTTCTCACACTGTAAAAGTCACATCCATACGATCATAAACGAATACCACGCAGGGGTAAACAATCAAGGGAAAAATTGTGTTTTCACAGCAAAAATCGCATGGCGCACACCTGCCCCTTAGATTCCTTGTCCATGTGCAGTTAAAATGAACCATTTGATCAACTTTAAACAATTACTTAAACTTGTTACGCCTAGGTTAATGCCTTTTTTCCCCAACTTAGGCCACATCCACTATCACACAAGTCCTTTATAGACTGATTCCCCCCCCACCCCCCCCCTCATTCTTAAAAAGAAAAAGCTATGTCCAAATGAAATGACATCAAACAATAGAGAAAATGGTATGCATGCTGAAGCCATGAGGCAAAAACTGTGGTTTCATTGACCCCACTGTTGCAGTACTAGAGTTTTTGAAAATCTACACCCTGGAAGGTGTTTTCAAAAAGATTTGGTTTCAGTCACCTGATACTGCATTTGCATGTGGACAAACTGCCAATCTGCACACTGCCAAACCTGTGCTTTGGAGTTTTGGTCTCGTTTCTATTCATTCATTCATTCATTTTCATTTCGGCTTAGTCCCTTTATTAATCTGGGGTCGCCACAGCGGAATGAACCGCCCTCGTTTCTATTACGAATATCTAAAAATTCCTAAATCAAGAAGCATTTTCCAGACAAGCAAAAATATAGTCTTGTTTTCTGAAATAATTAGTCCAAATTTAAGTGAGTTTTTACTTAAAACAAGCAAAATAAGAATATTTTACTCACCCAATTGGCAGATATTTTGAGTTGTTTTAAGGAAAAGTCACTTAATTAAAAAGAAATGCTTTAAAGTTTTGTCTTGTTTCTAGTACAAATATCAAAAAATTCTTAAATCAAGAAGCATTTTCTAGACGAGCAAAACATATTGTCTTGTTTTCTGAAATAATTAGTCCAAATTAAGTGAGTTTTTCCTTAAAAAGGGCAAAATAATTTTGTGTTCGCTTTGAAATAAGAGTGTTTCGGGATATCTTTCCCAATTGGCAGATTATTTGACTTGTTTTAAGGAAAGTCACTTATTTTAACACATTATTTCTGAAAACAAGACTATATTTTTTGCTTGCTTACAAAATGCTTCTTGATTTAGGAATTTGATATTTGGATAAGAAACAAGACCAAAAACATGTAGGAAAAAAATGGTTTTGAAGATACCAGTGTTAGTGTGGACAAGGCCTTAAGTTTTTACTCAAACCTGTAATACATTAAATTGATCCATTTATGTACTTTTTACAGTGTATTAGTTTTGCCCAGAAACCGTGTATTGCGATTCGTTGTCTTCAAAGTCTTCACACATACCCTTAGAACAAGATAAACACAGCGGAATCAGCTCTGCTTCGGTTTCAATTACGTCCATCTGTAAATAAACCTTCTATGATCCAGATATGTGGCATCACAAACCCGTTTCTCTTGGTAGAGGCGGCTAGTGCTTCTCAGCTACAGGAATAGCACGTGATTGGGCTTTGAGAGTTGAGAATCAGCCTTGAGATGCCAAAAAAGGCTTTTTGAGCAGCTTTTTGATTCACACTCAAATATCTGTCCCCTCGACTTTGCCAAGGCCGTCTTGTCCAACTGTCAGCTCGAGGAGGAGTTTGATTATTCTTGGAAAAAATTGTAAGCTGCGCTGCTTCTCCCTGCCTCCCTCGCTTGCTTTATCTTTCCTCTTCTCTCTTGCTGCTTATATTTTCCCTTTTGTGTTTGCTGAGGAAAAAGGTCACACTGTTTCAGACGCTAGACAGATGAGCACTCAATAGTCGTACTGCTTTATTATATGAGACGTCATTTGGGTTAGTAAAGCATGGGGCCATGAGAGGTCAGTTAGAGGGATTTTACTATGATTGATGTTCTGTAAAATTTCAAGCATATTTGAGGCATTTCGATTGGAATAGAAATTATTGGGTATTTTTAAGGGACGGTGAGAGATGTTATGGAAAGTTGGTCTTGCGCATTTACGGAGTTGACCAATAGAAAGCTGCTTGGTTTGAAAGTTTTGATACATTATCGACATTATTTAGCGGACTCTTTTGTCCAAAGTGTGACTTACTATTCAGGAGGCATTCAGCAATTCAACAAGAAGAGGCAATACACACAAGAAGTGTGAATTATACAACGAGTAGGTGTTTATTATTTTTTTGTGTGTGTTTCTACAGGTGGTTTGTCAAGGCCATTCCCCTGTCTGAAGCACACTTCATAGATGCAGTTTTTTTGTGTGTGTTATATAGAGTAAATGTAAAAACGTGTTTGGTGCAAATGTGCAAATACTGGTATAAGTGTTAGAAAGATGAACGAGTATGTTTTCTACAGGTGTTTTGTCAAGCCCACTCACCTGCGTGAGGCACCCTCAGAATTAAGAATGTTTTGGGTTGTCATGTGCTGGGATGGTGGGGAGAGAAGTGGGGGTCCTGGTTTTGTTCACAGGGGTTCAGGTGATCTCAGAAAAGAAAGGTTGTTATTTGTCGTTTGAATGATACTAGTGAATCCGCAGTCTGTGCGGAAATGGGAAGATCATTATGTTAATGATGACTTAATAACTTAATTGCCTATGTTGCTGTACGGCTTTTTTTTAACTATATCCATGTTGAAATTGAGTCATTCATTTTGCAAATAAAAAAGTCTATTAGAATGCAATAAGGGTGCCCTTTAATTGAATTATAAATATACTAATTATTATGTTTTTGTTCTTTTAATGAATGTATTGCAGGGTGGGATGTCTGAAAATGCAGAAAAAAGGTGACATTAATAATATAAAACTAACAAAATATGCCATCCAACTCCAGTACAATTGTAAACCTATTTTGGCATCTTTGTCTTTTTGCACCAAAAAAAGAATACCTTATCGATAACAGTATTGATAAGAACTGGTGTCGATACACAATATCAGAATCGGTATTGATATAAATAAAATCTAATTGATACCCATCTCTAATTAGAATGCAGTAAGGATGCCCTTTTAATTGAATTAATAATTAGTTCAATGAATTATAAAAGCAAAATCAAAAACTAAAATAAATAAATAAAAAAAATTAAAACAACAAATAAAAAAGTAAAATACTCCCTGTGTTGGCGTGGGTTTCCTCCGGGTGCTCCGGTTTCCCCCACAAGTCCAAAGACATGCGGTACAGGTGAATTGGGTAGACAAAATTGTCCGTAGTGTATGAGTGTGAATGGGTGTGTATGGATGTTTCCCAGAGATGGGTTGCAGCTGGAAGGGCATCCGCTGCGTAAAACATATGCTGGATAAGTTGGCGGTTCATTCCGCTGTGGCGACCCCAGAATAATAAAGGGACTAAGCCGAAATGAAAATGAATGAATGTAAAACACCCCATATATCTCATATCTGATTTTGGACTTGCCTTGTTTTTAAATGAATCAGCTTTTTTGAACGAATTATTTGAATGAATGATTTAGTAAATCACTCATTAAGGTTAATTGCAAAATGGTTTAATTATCCTAGCAAGATATAAGTTTTTGTCATTATCGCACATCTCTTATTCGTAGTGGAAGGCATTAAAATATATTTATGATCTTGCGAGGCTTTCATAGAAACAATAGTGTTTTATATAATGCTGTTGACGCAGGAAAGTAGATTACAGAAATGACACTCATTAGCCAATCAACTCTCTCCTGATCTTCTCAGAGGGAGAAGGACTTCATCTTTGGTGGTCCGTTTTGCTAATCCAGGGTTGATGTAATGGTTTTGTACTCTCTGAGCTGGATTGGAGATTTGGAGACCTGATGTCACCCCTTAGACATCTCGTTCACTAATCCGCTTTGGGTCCGAAAGAGCAATTTCAGCCGGGAATCGCCAGCATCAATCTAATCCGGTGTTTCTCATCAGAGAAGGTCATTCCCTGATCTCTCTCTCTCTCTCTTTGCATTTTCTTCTGTGTTCCGCTTGATGTTTTCCTCAGTGTAAGAACTAACTTCTCCATATCCATCCTTCACATCAGCATAGAGAATTTAGACACTACTGGAATGGGATTTAGTGATATAATATGATGTGTCTTTTAAACACATTATTAGTGTGCTAAATCCCATAAATCCTTTATTTTGTTGATTTTTAAAAGTCTAATGAACAGTAAAATATCTTAAAACTTGTCCAGATCTCCAGTTCTCCAACTTTTCCAGATCCATTTATCACATCAGCATAGAGCATTTAGATGCTACTGGTATGGGATTTAGTGATGTAATGCAATGTTTAAGAAAAAATAAGTGTTTTTAACACACTAATACTGTGCTGAATCACATAAATTTGGAATTTGATACACAAATCAAATCGCCTCACAGTAAGAAGGTCGCTGGTTCGAGTCCCAGCTGGGCCAGTTGGCATTTCTGTGTGGAGTTTGCATGTTCCCCCCGTGTTGCTGCGGTTTCCCCCACAGTCCAAAGACATGCGCTAAGTGAATTGAATAAACTAAACTCTCTGTGAGCGTAGTGTAAGAGTGTGTGTGTGTGAATGAGAGTATATGGGTGTTTCCCAGTACTGGGTTGCAGCTGGAAGGGCATCTGCTGCGTAAAACATATGCTGGAATAGTTGGTGGTTCATTCCGCTGTGGCGACTCCTGATAAATAAGGGATTAAGCCTGAAGGAAAATAAATGAATGTTTTGTACTTTTATAAGCTTTCATTATAGATTCTTAACCGTCGTTCCCAAAGATTCGTGTTTCTCCACTCAATCAGCCCTTTACTCCCAGCTATCCAATTCCACACCATTTGTGAACACTATTGCTCAGTCCAAGGGTTTTCGCCATCCAAACCAGCTGTTTGATTGTCAGCTTGCCGTCCTCATCCCAGGAGCCACATAAAAACCCAGCGGCTGATTTGCCAGTAACGATGAATATGGCTTTATTGCTCTAGGCTCGAATTTATGTCAGTACCTCAGAAGTTTTTGCCCGAGGCTCAGCGATCTCATTGGCCCGCTGCGCATTTGAAGGTGGACAGCTCGATGTACTTTCATTCCTCTCCAGACCTTCTGGATTGGCAAACAGGTTTTTGATCCGGCCGTATCAAAGTTCAGACTTCCTTAGAGAATATCAGCTCTTGTTGTGTTTCTGGGTGATTGAGCCCCATTGTTTGGCAGTTTTATTTTTCTGTGTACCCATTTCCCTACACTGCCCAGTTTATCCCAGCAGGCTGACGTCAGGGCTGCTAGTCTGCAGGCTTTACTGCTCCAAACAACTGGCACTAATGGTGTGTTGGCCCCAGGGCAGGCGGATAGGGAACGCAACTTGATCCAGATGCAGACGCCAGTGCACCGAACTCCCCTACAGTGCACTCGTAATCGCAGTCTGTCTCCGTTTTTACTCGGGCCTAGCAGCTGCTAACCTGTCTGCTCCTTATTAACTCACTGTATATACAGTTGAAGTAAGAATTATTAGACCCCCATGTATGTTTTTTCTCAATTTCTGTTTAACGGAAAGAAGATTTTTTTTTCAACACATTATTAAACATAATAGTTTTAATAACTCATTTCTAATGACTGATTTCTTTTATCTTTGCCAAGATGACAGTACATAATATTTTACTAGATATTTTTCAAGATACTAGTATTCAGCTTAAAGTGCCATTTTAAAGGCTTAACTAGGTTAATTAGGCAAGTTGGGGTAATTAGGCAAGTCACTGTATAATGATGGTTTGTTCTGTAGACAGTCGAAAATAAATATTGCTTAAGGGGGCTAATAATGTTGACCATAAATATAAAAATATATATATATATTATATATATATTAAAAACTGCTTTTATTCTTGCCGAAATTAAAACAAATAATAAGAAGAAAATATTATTTGAAATACTGTGAAAAATTATGAAAATGAAAAGTATTTTCCAAATTATTTTTAACAGAAAAAATATTCACAGGAGGGCTAATAATTTTGACTTCAACTGTATACATACATTGAGCATTGAGTCTGAGAAGGGATGCTGTGAAGGTAAATCACTGTGAAATAGCCCAGTGCTGTACAGTGTCAGATTTGCACTTTCTAATAATTCTCAAATAATCTAACTTACCCTGATTTGAATTTGAATTGATTTGGATCATTATTAGCTTTGTGTTGATGCATTGCTAGTCTTCATGGGTTCCCAACATCACTTAAATTACATACATGTATTCCACATGTAAGAAAAATGTAATACATAATTATACATTCATGCATTGCAATACTTCTCAATAAACATGACTTCCACCTTATCACAAACGTCTTCAATAAAATATGTAAACCTTATTTTTTCTATTAATTCTTATACATCAACCATTTACAAATACAGAATTCGCAAATGTGCATTCTCCTCGTTATACTAATTAATGATAGCAGTAATTATGATTTTATGGAGCTATAAAAATGTACGTTAAAGAAAATTAGTTACCAGTTATTAGTTGTTACTCGTCTAGTGAGATGTTCATGTAAATAGACATTAAATTGTAATTGATTATACTAATCTAATCCATTTTTAAAATGTAAAACTTTGTACATGTTGATGACAATATTGCAGCCATAATTAGAGGCGTGTCCCACCCTTTGTTATGTCCAAAACCATGTTGTTTTACCCTTTTAAATGGGTGCTATTGGCACTGCTATCTATATAACCAGTATGTACTTGAAACAAATTCTATATACGAAGAAATCAATAGTCTACATCTTGAATCAGAAACCCATAATATTGCTGTAATTTGATTTTCTTTTAATCATTTGATGTATTTTTGCTTTCAGCATTAGAGCTGGGGTATGATAGTATGTATCTTTACTGTGGAATAAATTGTGAACCATAATAGACTTTTTGGGAAACACCCATAAACACTCATCCACACACATACACTACGGCCAATTTAGTTTATTCAATTAACATATATCGCATGTCTTTGGACTATGGGGGAAACCGGAGCACCCGGAGGAAACCCATGCCAACACGGGGAGAACATGAAAACTCTACACAGAAATGCCAACTGACCCAGCCGGGGCTCGAACCAGCGACCTTCTTGCTGTGAGGCGGCAGTGCTAACCACTTAACCACTGTGTCACATTATTATTATTATTATTATTATTATTATTATTATTATTATTATACATGTTTAAAACTGTTATGCAGCCATATATATATATATATATTTTAATAACATTTACTTGAAATATGTACAGCATCAAGTTTGAAATGTCTTTGTCACTTTAGAATCATTTTCTCGTGTCCTTGTATGGATAAAAGCAATAATTAAAACATACTGACCACCAAATGATTGCATGATTTCTTTCATATTTTCTTATTTTTATTGCTTGCTTGCCCATTAGCTTTTTATAATGAGAAGGTGGGAAACGCGTCCTGCTGTTTGGGGAGGACAGATTTAGATGTTTGAAATGTGAATCATGATATGTTTTTCGGTAAAAGCCGAGTGCAAGCTACAGTGATAGATTCTAGTTTTATGTGGCTTCGCTAATTCCTACTATTTTGCTTCCACTGGTGTGATTTGAGGCTTGTCGTGTTTTTTATTTAGTAGGCTTACACACAGTATGATCATAAAATAATGCTTAAACTTCTTTTTGCTATTGCTAGGGTCGTTTTTTCATTATTTTGAGCTGACATTGTGTTGGGTGGCTTCATTTGGTGTAATCCCGTGGTCATTGTTTGAACTATTAAATTTGTGCTGGAACAGCTCTCCTGTTTCACAGAGTTTAATCATGATATTTGAGTGCTTTTTTGGTGTCTCATTATGTGTAATTATCTCTTTCTCTGCGTTCAGAGGGCAGGTTTTTCAGGGAATTTTTTTTTTTTTCCACCATAAACCCTGAACTGCGTTTCCATGATTTCCAGGCAGTGTGTCCATTCATTAAATAACTTTTTGCTGGGAGCTTTCTTTTTAAGTTTAAAGCTGCTTATTTGTTGGACGTATGTGAAAATTGCTGTTACTGAAAGGCCGTGACCGTGTGAGGTAATTTGTGTGTTGTTAAAGGTTGCAGACATGTAGTTCTGCTATTGGGTCTGTTTAAATTAAAATATTATTTACATTGTTTATTTCTTTGATTAAATATATAAAAGTCCAACTTACACACACACACACACACACACACACACACACACACACACACACACACACACACACACTGTTT
>CAIGQW010053321.1:117008-127490 GCA_903798125.1 Danio choprae
TATTTTTTTTTTTTATTTATTATTATTATTATTTTTATTTTTTTTTTATTTTTGTTGGTACAGGTAATAGATAATACATTCAAATACATTTTAATAGTAATTTAAAACCCATTTAAAGGCACACAAATTACTCCAATGGTTTTTAAAGGTTTGTTTATACGGAGTGGTCCACATAATAAATAAAATGTATGATAACTAGATGATGTATGGTATCTTTACAGTTTGTTATATATTTAGTTTTAGTTTATTTTAAGGTTTATAATAAGTTATTCTAGTTGATCAGTGAAAGCGTCAAAAGTTTAGTGTTTGCACCGCTTACATAAACTCTTGTTCAAATCTCGAAGTAACAAAAGTAAAATAATGGTTTGAATGAACACTGAACCCAAAACTGCACAACTGCAACTTAAACAAATAAAATTATAAATTATAAAGATTTTATACAGGCTTCTTCATAAAGATCATATATGTAAACATGCGTGGTTAGCATTTTCTATTCATTTTTTGAAAAATGCTGTGCTGTAAAAACACATACTTCTCTAAACAGCTGCAGGTCAGATTTTCTACCTCAAAATAGTAACTTAAAATACTGTGTGGATTATTAAAACTTTAGTTTTGCTAAAATAACATTGCTTCACTCCAAAAAAAAGTTATGTTTGCTCAAACTACTTCTTTAAATTGATCTGAAACAACACAATTCTTGGATTTTATTTATTTATTTATATACAACAACTTTGTTTTATAGAACTTTTTAATCTTTTTTTTATTCAATATCTTAGATTTTGAACTATATACAACAAAGTTGAAGATCCACCCAACAGAAAGGTAAAATATAATAAAAACAGTAATAGTGCAATAATAGGTACAAAATTAGGATTGAAACATCTGATTAGGGTTGTGATGACACTGGAATTCGGTACCAATCGATACTGACATTTTTCCCCGCTAACAAGTCAATTTCCTGCTAACATTTGAGCGCTGTTGAGCATGTTCTTAAACAGTGCTGATTTGCCGTTGTGTTCACTTGCTTAACAGAAATGACTGTGATTGGCCATGAAGGTCATCAGTTCACCAAACTCATCACTGTTTACTGAGTGTAACAACAGATACAGGGACACTGGAGCATTTCAAAGTTACGTCGATCAGCTGGTTTGTCTATAAGCTGACATATGAGCGATCCGCTGATGAATCCCGGCTTTAAAATGCTCCAGTGTCCCTGTATCTGTGGTTACACGCAGTAAACAGCGGTGAGTTTGGTGAACTGATGACCTTCATAGCCAAACACAGTCATTTCTGTTGAGTACGTGAACACAATGGCAAATCATCGCTGACTAAGAACGCGCTCAACAGCGCTCAAATTTTAGCAGGAAATGGACGTTTTTAAAATTTCATTATCGATTGAAATCTAATTCAAGTATCGTGACAACCCTATATCTGATACAGTCTCTCTCATATTTGACCGAAATTCTAGTTTTCTTACTTGCGCCATTGACTATTGATTTATGTTCAATCCACTTACATTATTAAAAACTAATAAGCTAACTTAATTCCTTCATGTTGTCCCATCACAAATCGATTAAGTTAACTTAATCGTTTTTACAAATTTAAATGGATTGAATATAACATAATTAAGAAAAATAACTTAATAATTGTGTTGCTTCAACTCATTTTAAATAAGTAGTTTGAACAAGCAGCAAGCGTAATTAAAATAAATGTATAATAGTGATAGTAATAGTGTTTGGGTGGTAGCTTTGTTTCCATTGACCAAGCGTTGTGCCAGTTTCACAAGTAGGTTAGTCTCCTGGCTCAGTTCGCGGGGAGATCGCTCTCTCTCAGGCCCAGACAAGCCCCAGTGATTAATTGCTGGCAGGCTGAACTGTGGGGATCTTGCGTCAATAAATCGTCATGAAGGCAACTCTCCTGCTTAGAACATAAACACAGAGACAGGCCGCGCTGTGACTGAAGCCCAGCCAGCGCTAGTTAGGGGCTCTACAGGCCCTTTGAGGCGCTAGCGCAGTTTATTTAACACCCAAATTTTATTAGCGGAGATCTAGCCACAGGTCTCTCCGGGCTCTTTAATCCACTGAAAGCCAAGGGTAGGATTTGTGCAGGCTAAGAGTCGTCCTTGTCTCAACAAACGAGGGCGGATTTGTTTAAATTTAAAAGAAACAATTGTGCCTTTTAACTTGAATTTTGCTCTTGTTTTCTTTATAGATTATAGTGAAATTAATAGCTATTATCCAGTTTAGGGTTTGGCGTTGGTGTGGTCTCTATTTTACAGTTTTTAAGGCTTGTACAACTTAAAAGTACAACTTTATTGCTTTATTTATATATAAATGATGTCATAGTTGCCTGAAAATGCAAACTTTCCAAAATGTTATTTTTTTTTTGTTTGTTTTTTAAGATTGATGATTTAGTAAATGGTGATCTCATGGGCTTGTGTATTACGTGTTCAGTCTGTAGATGTTATGTATGCATTTCATGATCAGTCTGTAGACATTATTAAAAACAGTACACGAAGGAGACTTTTTTTTTTTTTTTAGTAAATTAAATATAACCTGACATATTTGCTCACACATTTGAGGTTTTAGTCACTCTTTGCTGCTAATAGATGCAATTTTGGTTAATTATTTGTTGTTTTTGTTTAATATTCAACCAAATATCTAACAAAGTTAATTTTTTCTTTCAGCAAGGATGCATTAAATTGTTCAAAATACTTCTATAATGCTACAAAAAATGTAATAAATATAATTGTATAAACTTTACGTTTTTTTTTTATATTCAATTAAATTATCTTTCTGCAAGGATGCATTAAATTGTTCAAAATGCATCTATAATGCGACAAAAATCTAACGAATATAATTATTAGAACTTGGATTGTTTACTGTTTTTTAATATTCAACAAAATATCTAACTAAGTTTTTCCAACAGGAACCGTGAGGTTTGTGGCTGGTGAGGCACTAACTCTTTCGGGGTCATATTTACAAATGTATGCACCCAATATATTTGCCAACTACAGATTGTGTTTCATATATCACATCAGCATTCTTTCTATACACATAGCAGGTACATATTGGTCCAAGGAAGAATGTAAAATGTATAGCGATTCAATATGCCTCCCAAAAACACCAAGGTGGACACTATAGACAGCCTATAACAAGCAACCAAGCAACACCGCACCAATGGCGGATGCACTCTCTCACTCTCTCTCTCACACTGGTCTTCCCTTTACTTGTAAATTAAGTCTTGAAATGATCTTGAATTACTTTGAAATGATCAAATTATCTTCTGTCCCGTCCTTTGAAGCAAGCCTTTTAGTCCAAAAGTCAAATTTGAGATATTACATCTGCGATTTATTTATTTATTTATTTTTTTAATGTTTTGCAAAACATAAAATAACGGACTCCTATTGAACTTTACTATGTAGAAGAGCAACCACCGAACAAGAATAACTGTTTGCAGAAGAGCTACTGCCTGCCTCACTTTGTCTTTTCAGTGCGGTTTTATCAGATCCTAACACTAAATAAGTGATAAGTGAAATACATGGCCAATTATATGGAAAGTGAGGAATTATGATAAAAATGTCTACAATGTTTAAAAACATTTTAATAAAGCATTACATTGGTAGCATACACCAAGTACGCAAACTGAGTACACTGAGGCACGGGCTCAACCCAGTTTGCAAGGGATAGCGCAATCTGACCTGAGGCACAGGTCTGTGCTGCCTCACCTCGCTTCCTATACTGTAATTGAACAAGAAATACGCAAAAAAAATACATTTTTGATTATAAAAAATGATTGAAATCATTTAAATCATACAGAAATTGCATTTATAGCACAGATCAGTGGACAAATATTTATTTTATTATTAGTATAGATCTCATGATGGCAGACGAGGATGATGACAGGTGGGGCACTGCCTCCCCTGACCGCACGTCCCTGGATTACATGCAGTCTTAGAGATCGTGACTTTTCTGTTCAAAAACATTAAAATGGCAACGATGGCACATGTAGTGCCGTTGCACTGTGTGTCCACTGTGCTGCTAATTTTCCTATTATTAAAAACATTAAAAAGCCTGAAATTAAATCTTAAAAAGAAAAAAAAAAAAATCCAAATTTTTACTCTAGAATGGTAGTGCAAGTTTCTTGTCTAACTACACAGTCCCTTCTGGTCTCGTTGCTTCAATTTGTAAGAATATACGTATTAATGTTTATTCAGTAAAAATAACAACTTTAGCGTCTTTGAATAAGTTGAAATTAATTTCAGCAAACAATTCAAATGTTTTAAATGGTCACGTAACAATAAACGACATTTTCTAAAATATGGAATCAGCCAATTTGCTAGTAAAAAAAAAAAAATCACAGTAGTCAGAAATCACAGACATACTCTGTCCCACCATGTCTTAATTTTTCAGCTGAGATTACATCAAACATCGAATAAAAAATGCAGTATCAAAGCACTAAGGACCTTTAAAATGTTGCCGGTTGAAACCTAAAGTTTAGCCTTTCCAATGCGGGGAACCAATGCAAATGTCTGTTCTTGTATTTGTGCATTAAAGTCCAGCGAGCAATGTTTATGTGGGTTTGTATAGTGTACAATTACAAAACCATAAAACCATTTGCATGTCTGTGTGTGTTCAATGTTGAATTGAAGCGTGCAGTTGCCTTTTGCAGCACTTTTCACTTATTTTTCTTACACTGTACAAAATTATATGAAACAAAAATCATGACAAATGTTTTTTTTTATGCTACTTAAACTTATTTCAATAAGTTAATCTGGTTTAATGTAATATTTTTTTGTCAGTTTGACTAAGGTAAGTTGAAATGACTAGAAAAGGTAATTTGATTCAACTAAAAAAGGCAGCAATTTTTTTTAGCAGTTTATAGACATGTTATGCTACTTTTAATTATATTTGTGCATATAAATGGAAGATAATGAGATCTTGTTCATCTGGTGGTCAACAATGTAGAATCATTCATTAACTTACTTTTAATTCTTACTTTCCCTTAGGGGACTCTAGTGGTGGATGATTTATAATGATTGTTATTTTAGTGTTGCCTTGTCTTTTCATGAGTATGCATACAGCATATAATATTTTTAGCTTTTTCTCTTTTGTTGATTTGAGCTCAGTACTCGATGCTAACCTACTGGGAGCTCCACACTCCTACATTTCTTCCCTTTTGGAGAGGCAATGGTTGCTGCAGGTGAATCCTACAGTACGTTCATGCAGAAGAAGATCTTGAAGGAAAGGGAATTAGACCCGATTGCGCAGCACAGATGCACTGAAACCCAAAAATATCCCTCGATCCTTTTTTCAGCTCCAGTTCGGTAGCAGATGGTTTTGAATAATTCATGACAAGTTTGTGGGTAGCGTTCAGCATCGCATTTATCTTGAGGACTGTTAGATTTCATCATTTTCTCGAAGATCTCATCTTCCCCCAAAAACGACACAAGTGCAAAGTGATGCTGTAAAGTACAGTCATTTCACAAAACTGTATAATGGCTTTCACAAGAGTTTTTTTGTGTTATATTTGCATAAGTAAGCACATTTTGGATATAAAGTCTTATAACGGTAATATATTCTAAAGGTTGACTTTTGTCATTCTAATGATTCTCAATTATGTGATTGAGTTTTTAGTATTTTGAATGCTTTTGTATTATAATAATGCATTTTTAATGTTAAAATGCAAAAAGAAGTTTTGTCGTTCTGCAACATTCATTCATTCATTCATTCATTCATTCTTTCTCCTTCGGCATAGTCCCTTTATTAATTAGGGATCACCACAGCAGAATGCACCAACAACTTATCCAGCATATGCTTTGCTCAGCGGATGCCCTTCCAGCCGCAACCCAGCACTGGAAAAACACCCATACACTCTCACATTCACACACATACACTATGGCTTATTAAATTCACCTGTACTGCATGTCTTTGGACTGACGGGGAAACCGGGGCACCCGGAGGAAACCCACGCCAACACAGGGAGAACATGCAAACTCCACACAGAAACGCCAACTGACACAGCCGGGGCTCGAACCAGCGACAATCTTGCTGTTAGGTGATAGTGCTAACCACTTAGCCACCATGCCGCCCATTCTGATACATGTGTGGACAAACATAAATGTGTGCTACATAAATAAACATAATTATTAATATGAACGCAACACTGGACTTAAGAGCTGTTTTATACACATTTCTATACATAACTTGCATACTTGAGCAGTAATCTAACTATTAATTATATATACACTATAAATACTTAACTATACACATAACCTAAGACAGACTATACAAGTACTTTTACATAAAACAGAACAATATTGTGCAAGATACTGTGCAGAAGAGGTATTTTAAGGTTGAAGAAAACAACAAAACAACATTATTTGTGGTACATTCACATGTAAACCTTGTTTTCTTTATTGCGTCCTTGTAAGATGGAGTTTAACTAAAGTGTCCGCTGCATATGGAGAAGAGAAGAGTGTTTCTACAGGTGGTTTGTCAAGCCCACTCACCTGTGTGAGACTCTCTTCACAAATGCACAATGTTTTTTTTCTAGAGATATGGAGTGAGAGACCTTCAACCTGTTTCTGTGATATTTACTTGAGAATTAACAATGCAATCTACTGAATTGTTTTTCACTAAATGTAGTTGTTTTTGAAAATATCACTTTATTTACATGATTCGTGTAATTCATTGCTTGACAATACATTTTATTTAACAAATTAAAGTCCACCTGAACTGGAAGTTGCTTTGACTTTTACTTCGGTATGTGGATGTATGCTCCGGTTTTTCCCACAGTCCAAAGACATTGAATAAACTAAACTGGCCATAGTGTATGAGTGTGTGTGTGTGTGAATGCGATAGTGTATGAGTGTTTCCCAGTACTGGGTTGAAGGGCATCCGCTGCATAAAACATACGCTGGAATAGTTGGCGGTTCATTCCGCTGTGGCGACCATTGATAAATAAGGGACTAAGTGAAGGAAAATGAATGAATGTTGATGTACTTCCAATTGAAAGTTTCAGAAATGATCAGATGTGCTCCAACATTAGGCACATTCAAATCAGGACTGAAAAGACTGTTTAGCTGTGCCTTTACTGAATGAGCACTGTGCTACGTCCGACAGATCGCACCATTATGTCATTCTTTTCTTTTTTATTCTTTTATAACCCGTTTTAACACATTTTAATCTGTTTTTATCTGTTTTTACTTATTATTTGTTTTCATTTTCTTATACTTGTCTCTTTCATTCCTGTTTATGCACATTGAATTGCCACTGTGTATAAAATGTGCTATATAAATAAACCTGCCTTACCCTGAAACTGAATATTGAGTAGGGGGCGTGGCTTTCTTTTTTTGCGCATCATTCTATTGTAGCAAACCAGCGATAAGATGGGCGTAGTTATGAATATTGTGCCAAAGATGTCAAACTGACATCAACAGAAAAGCACAGTTCTCCAAATATTAAAGCAAATAATATTTATAATAAAAAAAATTTATGGGATTTTGGGGAGGTGGTCTTATAAGACCTCAGGGTCTTCTCACTCTCTCCTGCACAGTGTTTTCATTTTTATTTTTTTATTTTTTGGATTTGCAAAGTTGTATTTTAAATGCTATATGTGCAAATAAACTTTCAACTTTCAACCATGCAGATACTTTCCAGAATCTTAAACTATTTTTTTTTTGTTTTACCTAGAAAACCAAAGTGAACAGAAATCCTAAATGGCTTCCTCCAGGGCCATACTCTGGCCTTTTAGAGGAAGTTAATTACCCAAGCAGTGATACCAGAGACCAGTGTGTTTGTTTTAGGTGTGCAGTGGCCTGTATAACTTGCATAAAACTGTAATCAGGAGGTGATTTTCAGGGTTTTTTTGTGGATAAATCAGTGTGAATATTAGTCTGTGCTCTGTGAAGTGTGGAATTAGTGTTGTAAGGTCAGCAAAATGTCGTTGTTATTACCGAACAAGTGCTCTGGAAAATTCGCCAACTGCAGAAAGATAGATGTGCTGACGGAAGCCCGAGAGGGGAGGACTCGTTTCAACAAAACCTCCTCAGAACAATGGAAATGATGAGAGAGTAATGAGATTTGTGCGCTGTCGCTGTCTCATTTCTGCATTTTTCATAATATCCAATTCGGCTAATCCAATTCGCGGGGGTAAAATATGCCCGCATTCTGCTTTTTGTATTGAATTTAAGAACGGCTCCAGGCTCCACTTTGCCAAAAGGGAAGTTTATCGCTCATTTATGAGTTTTTCAGAATTCAATATGACATTGTTATGAATAGGCACTCAAAGCTAATCCTGTGTTTATGGATGTCTAGATGGCATGCTTGTCATTTTTTTATTTCTGCATATTAAGACGTTATCACATTTCACTCATTTTTTTTGGATGGCTTCACACATGATTACGTAGACCGATCTGTATACCCTAATGTCTGGCCCACATGAATATGGTAGAAAATACTTGCTAATTGCAAAGGTAAGGACATTTTGACATAGACTGGCACAACCCTCAAAGCTAATCCCGTGTTTATGGATGTATAGATGGTATACTTGTCATTGTTTTCTTCTTCATATTAAGACGCTATCACATTCCACTCATTTTTTTGTATGGCTTCACTCATGATTACATAGAGCGATTTGTAAACCTCCACGTCTGGGCGGCATGTGCCACATGAATGTGGCAGGAAAAACTAGCTTTGAGTGGTGTGCCAGTCTATGTCAAAATATCCTTAACTCTGCAATTAGCTAATCCCGTGTTTATGGATGTATAGATTGCATGCTTGCTATTTTAATTTTTTTCTTCTTCATATTAAGACGTTATCACATTCCACTCATTTTTGGACCACCAAAAACCACCAAAAAAGGACAAGGGCGCAAGCCTAAGCTGAACTACTGTGGTCTTCCATCCCTCAGGCGGCACTACATCAAGAATCCTCATTCATCTATAAGCGATATCACCACATGGGCTCAGAACTACTTCGGCAAACCTTTGTCAAGTACCTCAATACGTAGTTACATCCACAAATGCCAGTGAAAACTGTCCTGTGCCAAAAGGAAGCCCTATGTTAACAGTGTCTAGAAGCGCTGTCGACTTCTCTGGGCTCAGAGGCATCTGGGATGGACCATCACACAGTGGAAATGTGTACTATGGTCAGATGAATCAGTATTTTTGGGGAGAAATGGATGCCATGTGATCTGGACCAAAGAAGAAAAGGATCGTCTACAGTACACTATTACCAGCAACAAGTCCAAAAGACAGTGTCTTTGGGCCACCCCTCAAAGCTAATTCCATGTTTATGGATGTCTAGATGGCATGCTTGTCATTTTTTTTCTTCTTCATATTAAGACGTTATCAAATTCCACTCATTTTTTCGGAAGGCTTCACACATGATTACGTAGACCGATTTGTAAACCTCAATGTCTGGGCCACATGTGCCACATGAATATGGCAGGAAAGACTAGCTAATTGCAAAGTTAAGTGCATTTTGACGTAGACTGGCACACAGTTCTTTAAAATGTGTTTTATAGCTGCATCGAACGCACATCAAGGCGCACGTATGCTAGTTTGTCTTCCAGACAAGTTGGATTAAAGCTTCAGAGTCCAGAGCAATCTTGATGAGGCTTGCCGCACCATTACAAGGCAGACGGCTGGCCAAACCAACCCGGCCTACCACTGTTAGGACCATGTAGTTAACCAGCGCTTTGTGGGAAAAGCATCGGCTTCAAAGTCCCGGAGCCAGATGTGACGAGATGTTTTCTTTAAATAATCCTCAACATCTCTTGTTTTTTGTTTTTTTTACAAGCAGGGTTATTTCACAGGCCACCACAGTTTGTTTCCATTTCCTCTGCGAGCTTGTGTTTTGTGTTCAGGAAGCTGTGTGAGCAAGCATGTTGAAAATGATTGGTTTAAAGAGGTTGTATCATGACTTTTCTTTTATAAATAAAGAAGGTTTTGTGCTTTAAGGTCTTTTTCAAAAACATTTCAGTTTTGTTTTGTGTATTTGTACAGTGAGAATGACTTTCCTTTTCAATTGGAGTTTATATTATAGGATTTAAATAATGAAAATGAACATTTTTTTAATTTTTTAAGTTATGACTAAAAAAGAGGTCAACGTTTTGACATTTGAAGGTTTGGTGGATGAAGATGGATGGATGGACGCATAGGGATATGGAGAGATGGATAGAGATTGATGAATAGGTGAAACCATTAAAACAACATTGCAAATATAAAACTCTCTTTGAAGCACAGTGTTTAATACCAACATAAATATGGAGCTTTTAGTTGTTTTACAGCATTTTCTACTGATATTCTCATTACCGAAATGTGTCCGTCTATACATGACTGTTAATAATCCATTATTATATTGAGGTTTTTTTTAACTTATTTTGAAAATTATGTGCCAAAAGGTGGTAAATAGTCATTTTTGAGAGAGAGAGAGAGAGAGAGAGAGAGAGAGAGAGAGAGAGAGAGAGAGAGAGAGA
>CAIGQW010053321.1:127500-144018 GCA_903798125.1 Danio choprae
AGAGAGAGAGAGAGAGAGAGAGAGAGAGAGAGAGAGAGAGAGAGAGAACAATATATTTTAGAAGTACATATTACAATTATGCAATAAAATATCAATCAACAATTGTTGAAATTTAAACTATTCTGTACCACAGAACAAAGCACCGTTTATAGCACCATATATTAATAAATTATTTAGAAAAATTAATTAATTAGAAAAAAAGTGTCAGTTAAAATCAGTATTTTGACAAATACAAACAGCATCAACAGCTGTGGAACCTTCTATCTTGTTTTGTCTACTCGTATACGCAGACCTCTTTGCTCTTCCCAAAATAAAATTTACCAATTGGCATTTGTTCTCTATTTTCCTGGGAATAGACGTATACCGCAAAATGAATAACTGTTTGGAAAAAAAAAATTACATCAAACAAATTAAGAAGAAACTTTAGCACTGAAAACAATAGAAAGATGACAACAATCCATGAAGCAATGATAAAGTCTTGCGAAGAGCACAAAAAGGACATTCATGACTATAGGTTAAAGGTAAAGAAAGTGATATGTGGATGGATAGATGATAGACAGAGAGTGGAAAAACTAAATTCATACTTTTTTGTATGCAGTAAATATCATATACATTTGATAAGGTTTCTGGCTAATGTATATAAACACTTATCTGACACCATTTACTCCTCCAACTACCTTTAAGAGATAGTTTGCTCACCCTTTACTCATTTCAAACCTGTTTGACTTTCTTTCTTCTATAGATATTTTGAAGAAAGCTGGAAACCTGTAACCATTACCAATAATATTTGTTTTTCCTACTGTTGAAGTCAGTGGTTACAGGTTTTTCAGCTTTCTTCAAAATATCTTCTTCAGTGTTTAAGAGAAGAAAGAAACTTGAAGGGGGTAAATGAGTAAATTTTCCCTTTTAGGCTTGTTTATTTTTTTATTTTTGTGCATGATTTCGCATACGTAATGTCCTAGTATTGGTTTATGCAGTGATTATTTGTGTAAATGACACAAATAAAGACAGTTAAGGGTTGAAATAAGGCAATCCCTTCAGAAAAGGTCAGGTCAGATTTATTCACAATGTGTTTTGTTGTTGTCAAAGCGGATTTACAGAAGTAATGAAAGTGGGAAAGCCAAATGAGACTGTGGCTTAGATGTTTAGGTAGAAGAAAAAATAAAACCTTGGGAACCAGCCTTTTGGTTTGGACTTATTTTTGGTAAAATTTTCTACATTTAGATAAAAAGTTCTGTGTCTTGAACTAACACTAAAACTCTGTACTTGCACATAGCAGTGGTCCCCAACCCCCAGGGTGTGGACCAGATCAATTGGTACCAGGTCGCACAAGAAATCATTGATTATTTCTGTTTTATATATTATGACCGTATTCTCTCGGTTACATCTCAGTTGAGTGCCAAAGTTTAACCCACAAGCTAGCAAAATGAGTAAGAAACCGACGTCTTTGGAAAGTTTCTTTGCTAAGGGGAAAAGGCTCAGTGAAGGATCCGCAACCCATTTGTCAACAAATCAGGTGAATCCAGCATGTCTGTGCAAGATCAACTGCTGTAGATCGCAAATGACGGCGGCCGTTCACATATCGCGTCTTTTGCGTGCACAAGTTCGTTATTTCCAATGGAGGCACGCATATTGGGAGCGACGCGCACACGGCACAAGTTTTCAGTATGCCGCAACGCACCACGAGTCACGTGACAAGAACTGACCGATCAGCTTTATACTTTGTATGGAATATACACGTTTCGGTAGACTAATTATCTGAGACAAGCACAGAGCACCCAAACACTGCAGTGCTTTTTATTTTTCTCCATAAAAAAAAAAACAAAAACTTGTATCAGAGTTGTTGCAATGTTTTGTCAGCTTGTCATCCTCTGAGAAAAGTTGATGGTCACCTAGCAATCTACATACACTCACCCCCCGGGCCGCAGAAAAATTGTCAATCGTTGACCGGTCCGCGGTTGGGGACCACTGGTGTATAGTATATTTAATCTTTGTTGCTCAATATCCAGACACAAAGAGTTTATATAACGAGATTCGGTTGCGTCATTTGCAGTGCTTCATGGGAGTGGGAAGGTTACTGTTAAACTTCTTTGGCCAAATAGGGAATGCAAACAACACTCACTGGTTCCTTGATGGAATTGAAGCCTTCCAGGTGCTAATCTACAGATTAGAAAGTGCCTCTAAACTTGGCTGATATTCTTGCAACTGTTTTAACTCATCATCTACCGTTTTATCATTTGGTTAAAAAAACATTTACATGACTGTCAATATTGAGCTTTTGTTGTGAATGCAGGGTCAAGTGAGAACGAGCTCAACAAATGCAGCTTTTTATAATCCTATCATTTGCGCTAAACATGTTTAAACTTTGTGAGCTATTGTGTTTATTGGGAATGTCTTTGTTGAACATCTTTGAGATGAGTTGGAACGCAGATTGCAAGCCAGATATTACCGATGCTTTTCATGTTTTAGCATAACAGGTCTTCACAGAAGAGTCCATGCTGTTAATAAAGCAAAGAGAATAATGTTTTTTTTATTCAAATGTTTATCAATACATCATTGGTTAGATCAGTCTCTGATGGTAGGCTGTTTACTTTTACATTTCATCCCAATGTTTTTGTTGTTGTTGTTGTTTTATTCAGTAGGAGTTCAGCTTTTGCCAAGGCAAATCAGAATCTTTACACTAGACTCTGAAAACCATCCTTTATGGAACCCACTTTGCATTTTAGTGCATTAAGATGAAAACATTATGATTTTGACATTAACATGTAATGCCATTATGACACAGGCAAGTATCATTAATCAACAAGGCCCCATATTAAGATCTAGATAGATTAAAGCCAAGGTCACACTGCACTTTTCGCCCCATAGACTTTCATTCATACACAAGCGAATTCCACAGACCGGAAACGCAGACTCGTATGTCGAGATTTGTAGTTCGCTGCATTGCAAAGTTCAAGCTTGGTGAACTCTGACCTGCAAAATCACATTAAGTGACTGCGTGAGACTAACCGAAGATCAAAACATCTCTACATAAATGTAAAATATGGACCAATCGCTCACTTTTTTTCTCGCAGTGCAGTATGACAGAATTTCACAAGGTCAAACTCTAGTGTGACTGTGGCAGTAGATGGTAAAAAAAACAAAAAAAAAACTTTAGTTCTCGTAATCAAATTGCCGGATGTAGGTGAAATGGCCAGAAATGAAGACCTAAGCTAACGCAAGGGGACTGGGTCAAATTATCTCTGAAACAACAAGGTTCTGTGCACAAAGTTATTTTCTGCAGTGATGAGAATTTACCAACAGTACGTAAGTGTGTATTAATACATATATAGAGTGATTAGGGCTGGTCAGAATATGTATAACATGTGCAACTTAGGTTAAATAAAACTGGCCTGCCTTAATTAAAAAACAAAGCAAGCTACTTTTGTAAAATTCATGAGTGCTCAGTCTGCGGTTCATCTATTAAATGCCAAAAAGTGGATGCTGGTTGAGTAAAGTTTGAGTAATGGGCTTGTTTAAACGAGCCAGTGATGTATTGAGAGCGTACCAGGTCTTAGCTTGAGTAATGACGGTGGCAGTCGGACACAAACTCCTGAGTAAAGACCCCTGTATTCTTGCACAGCTTTCAGAGTGAATGCAGTTCACCCTCAGAAAAGGAATAAAGAAGACGACGACGTTTCTTCATCAACATTTCAGTGTGATTAACCATGGTGTTAATTCTTGGATTGTTGATTGATATGTAATTGAATAATTGTAATACATCTAAAATTTCTCTCACACGTACCTTTTTCTGATTTAGATTTAACGTTGTTTGCTGTCATTTTCTAAATATTGCCGTGAGTGGGGCTTGAGGAAGTGAC
Organism: Danio choprae; assembly: GCA_903798125.1. Classification (NCBI taxonomy): domain Eukaryota; kingdom Metazoa; phylum Chordata; class Actinopteri; order Cypriniformes; family Danionidae; genus Danio; species Danio choprae. The sequence goes on from CAIGQW010053321.1 coordinate 131,361, forward strand.
TTCACCTGCATCTGCACAGTGCGACATTACTGCAAAATATTAATAATAATGCAACTAAAGCGACTAACGTATAACATTTCCTTTCGTCATGTCTCGATCAATGAAAATGAAGAGACGTTTAGTCTCGTTTTAATTCGCCAACAAAATAGCATTCTAAATTTAATTATAGTCATCGTCACATGACCAGCATTTGCATCTCATCTCGTTTTCGGCATATCATAAAGGTGCGTTGTTGACGATATTTAGTCATACTTTTTCATTGACGAAAGCAACACAAGCTGAATGCTACTACTCTCATTTTTAAACACAAAGACACTGTATGATTTCAATTATTGTAACTGTCAAAAATATAATCAAAACAAAAGAAGCTGGTACCGATAATAAAAACAAAGACTAGTATACACAAGACATGTCACTCGTATAGTTTTGAATGGGGAAAAGTTTTACGTCAATATGGTGAATGAAGCCCCGCCTTCTAGTACAGGAGCCAATCATCGATCGATATAGACCTTTTTTTTTCGTTGTTGCATGGAGGACGCCATAGTGACCAGCGTCTTCTGGTAGGATGCTTAAAACTTCCGTTTACAACTGTAAAATCTTGATCCGAAAATGGTTGTCAATACCGTTTTGAGTGGCTTACAGAGTGTTTTTGTGATTCACAACTTTGATTTTGACAGGTGTGTGTTAAAGCTGTTATACTTCTGTCAGATGCGGTTCAAGCGTGAGAGAAAAACGTTCTCCTAATTCAGTGTCTGCCCTCAGATCAGATGCTGAAATACAGCGTCAGTGTTTCCGACCTATAAGCTGTTATACTGTACTCAGCAGCTCTTCAATGCACACGCACACACGCAATAGATCACTGCATTATAGAGCAAACCATATTACTGGCATGAAACTTAACGGGTATGTAATGAAGCCATACAATTTCCATAAAATAAAAGTATGTTACTGATACTGTGCTAGCTGATTCGCATGTAGATTTGAGTCGGGAGCCGTTTATGTTTCATTTAGTTAGTTTGTATTGTGTAGTATTTACCACGGTATGTGTTTTTATGTCATTTTTAAAATGCCGCTTTGTTCATGAGTCTTTCAATCAGTGTGTTAGTGGGACAGCACGTGTGTGTGTGTGCGTGCGTGTGCGTGTGTGTGTGTGTGTGTGTGCGTGTGTGTGTGTGTGTGTGAAACATTTTGGTGAATTACATTTGTTTGGGTTGGTTATATATTTTTTTAAAAATTGAGAAAATGATCACTTTAGTGATGACGAGGCTTCATTTAGACGGAACAAGATGCTGTCTGACAACGAGGGAAAAATGCCTCGCAGCAGTTGTTTTCCATCCTATTAGATCGCATTTTTTTAATTAAACAGTTCAGGAGATGGTGCTGATCGACAGCACTATTAGTTCAAAGATGTTACAAGCAAGTAAAATAGATTAAATCTATCGTTTCAAAGCTGTCCAAATTTGATGTATATACACATCAAGTTTGCTGTCCGGAAGTTCTTAGCATCCTTCTTGCGCATACATGCAAAGCATAATGGGTAATTTTGCATTCTAAGAAAAAGCTCTATAGATTGACGATTCTCCAGGGAAGGGGCTTGGACCAGACATGAGTTTCTGCAGATTTCTCCTAATATGATCTTTAATCGTAAGCTTGGCAAGCAATTTTGGAGAATTTGATGTTTCCCCATTCAAACAGAATGCCCGAGCATACTGCCCACTTGTCTTAAAGGGACTTTGATAAAAATCTGACAAATGTCTTGAAATGCAGAATCTGAAGGATGTTTTTAGGTGTGGTAATCGTAGTATAAATGGAATCATTGAGTCTTCTCAAAGTCCCTTTAAGGTAAGTCATTTGACTCGGCGGCCATCTTGAAATGCCGCTAAGGCATTCTGTTTGAATGGAGAAACATCAAATTCTCCAAAATTGCTTGCCAAGTTTACGATTGAATTTCATATTGGGAATCACCAATAAAAGTAAACAACAACTGTCTCTTTAGTTTCATTTCTAAATGTTCGAATCAAACAAAATCTGCAGAAACTCTCGTCTGGTCCGAGCCCCTCCCCTCAAGTATCGTCAGTTTATAGCTGACTGGTGGTGGATGAGGAGATTCCCCCAATGTGTAAAAGCGCTTTGAGTGTCTAGAAAAGCGCTATATAAATGTAAGAAATTATTATTATTATTATTATAGCGATTGATGATTGGCTCCTGTACTAGAAGGCGGGGCTTCATTCGCCATATTGACCTTTACATTTTCCCCATTCAAAACTATACGAGTGACATGTCATGTGTATTCTTTAGTCTTTGGTCTACTTCAGATCGTCGCAGTATCACAATGTCTGGTGTGCATTATTGTCTAATAATTCAACCGACCGCAGTCAAGTAGTCTTTACTTGGCTTGCAGACAGTAAGTGATATTTTCCTGTGCTCTGACTTCATGCAATGTCTTTGGTAGAGATGCGAGGACGTACACGTGTGTCTGTTTTCCAGCACCTCAGTCTTTTTCCTGTATGGAGTTATGATTGGTGTGACCTTTCCAAATGATTATCCCGACCGCACATCAGACACATGAAAGCACTTGTGACCTTCGCTGAGTCATACAAATAGAAATCTGCCATTAGAGACCTCTCTAATTTCATAAATTATGCTCTAGCTGTCTTTGTGCATAGAAAAGGGCCTTTTTTGTATAATGGGGTATTATTATTATTAACATAATAATGCTTGTACACCATGCTGTTAATTTATAGACGCCTTTGACAGCTCAACTGGGTAATTATGCTGGCCTCTGTGATAACTTATTTTAAGGCAGCATCATGCACATGCTTTGTGGAGATGTTTTGCTTTATTCAACCTAAATAATATAATATATAGAGCTTATTGGAGTACATAACTGTGTTTTTACATTTTAGACACATTTGAATGTGTTATGAATGCCAATTGCAATATTTTATTATTTAATCTGTGAAAAATAATTTTTTACACTTGTCAAATATTAAAACTAATTTATTATTCAGTTTTTTTATTATTTGGTCATTTTGATATTTTTGACTTGTGGTTATTTAATTTTATTATGATATTATTTTATTATTATTATTATTATTATTATTAATAATAATAATAATAATAATAATAATAATAATAATAACAGATCATTTTGATTTAATATCTATTTCCTAAAGTTGTATATTAAAATCATACTTTTATTTTTATATAAAATTTTTTTTATTTAAGTTGGAGTGTGATTATTTTAATACTTACAAGGCTATACTTTTTAATATAATTCCATTCTACAAGTATAATAATGCTATAATAAATTGCTTTAATATATAATATAATAAAGTATAATAATGATATAAGTATGATACTATACTATTAAATACTAAAAGATTATTTGATTATAATATTTGTGATTTATTTTATTTTTTTCAGCTTAACGTTTCTTCCTGGTTATTGCATAGTTGGCTAGTTTCTTTTTAGTAGTGAGCTATTTCGTTTTGGGACTGAAACGGTCAATAACATGCATTGTTTTCTAGACTTTACATCATGTCACAGCGTCCAAAAGACATCCTCCTCCTCCATCTCTTCCCACATGGATGTCATGCTCTTACAGGGAAAGTTCTGCTGGGATTTAGTCTGATAGTGTGCAGTCCTCCCAGTGTTCATTTTTTCCCCCTCTAGATAAGACCACGGGACTTCAGAATCGCAGCTCTTATCAGTTTGAAGCGTCTTAGTGCCGGTCCAGAGAGGAGGGAGGACTGCATCAGTCAGATGTAGGATTAAAATAGCCCTGTATACAGCACTGCTTACACCTGTGATTACTCAAGCCACATTCAAGAGCCAGAACACTACAGTCCATCGGCTAGTGTTTATCATTCTGGAGCCTGCAATTAAAGCCCTGGCGCTGTGGATTGTGGCTTGTTCCTCTCAGCAACCGGTGTTTGTGTTTGGTTTTCTCTTGGAAGGTTTCTGGCTTGGGCTTCGGGCTCAGTTCGTAGCCTGGGAAATGCTGCTTTTTTAAGGGAATGTAAAGAGGCAGGAAGACAACAAGGTGTATTTGAATCCAAAATAGGCATGGGCCGGTATAACACTGACAGTATTACCCTGGATAAAAATATCAGGGTATCACAATAGTGTGATTACTGCTCTAAAATATGTTGTTTTTTTAATGTCTGTGTAAAAAGCAAAACTTTTTTCCCCATTAAAAACAATATATTTATTTTAAGAAACATTTAAAGTATTTTGGAACAGGAAACATGTCAGGCTAAATATTTTTTAAAGTCAATTCACTGCTATCTTCATTAGTTTCAAAAACACTTTTTTATTTTTTATTTTGCTTATCCCATTGGCAGATTATTTTGCTTGTTGTAAGGGAAAAACTCCTAATTTTTACATATTTTCTTAAAACAGGACAATATGTTTTGCTCGTCTAGAAAATGATTATTGATTTAAGAATTTGTTTATATTTGGACTAGAAACAAGACAAAGTAAGAAAAGCTTTTTGTGGTGTGTAAACTTACACTAGAGCATTTCAAAGCCGTGTTGATCAGCTGATCTGTCAATGAGCTGACATATGAGTGATCCACTGATTGGAATGACTGATCAACGTGGCTTTGAAATGCTCCAGTTTCCATCTTTGATTGCACTTTGTGAACAATAGTAAAGAGTGGTAAACTGATAACCTTCACGGCCAATCACAGCTGTAGCTGTTGAACACATGAACACAATGGCCAATTAGCGGTGTTTAAGAACTGGGATCAAATGTTAGCAGGAAATGGACATTTTAAAAATTTCAGTACCGATTGGTATTGAATTCCAGTATTGGTACCGATTAGAACCAAAGTCGATACTTTTGACTACCCTAGTGTCTGAGCAGATGTGGATGTATACTGACTTTATGAATGGGTCATTGAATCATTGACTCAAATGGTTTGTTAAAAAACTGCCTTTTCCAGTGCTGATTTTGGTGACAAGGAAAGAAAAATGAAAAGGAAAAAACAAAAAAAACAAAACATGGACTTTTCTGGAAGGTTCTACACTAATTGTCCAGTAAATCTGTGGATTTTGAGAATAAATTAGCAATAGATTTAAAGCAGCAACAGAGTAATGGCTATAATAGTAATAGTAATATTATAGCTATAATAATAAACAATTTTTGTAACCCTAGAAAGTACAAGAAGTAACAAAAATGTTGCTGTTATACATATATGCTGTTATGCATTATAATGTTATGCATTGTAATATTGTTTCAATTTGTTTAATTGCAAACATGAGCATCAGACTAAATGACTTCATTCTAGGGATGGCTCGATACCATAATTTCAGATTCGGTACCATACCAGAATGTACGATATCAGACGTTTACTGGTATCAGACTGGTAGCAGCGGATTTGCAATGTGTGAAATACAAAATTGAGCAAAATTATGATATCAAACTGTTTGAAAAATAATAAGTACCAGTATTTTGCCAGTACCATATGCTGCGGATCCCTACTTCATACAATATTGCCAACAATTTTCAAACCTTGATCATTAAATCCTATGATGAAATTCAGCATTGGAATATTGTAACAAGTTTGATTTAAATGAGCCGAGCAAACTAGCCCTTTTATTGGCAGCTAAAACTTTATTTTATTTTATAATTTAGATGTTGTTTTGGCTAATAAATACAGTTTTTCCATGTGCAGGTTCTGTGTTGGCCTGCTCATTAGACACGACAATAGGTTGCTTTGGAAATCAACCTGAAACCAGTTTCCTTAGGAGGCACCTTCAGACTGGATGCATGTCAGTGACTGTTCAACCATTATAAAGATCCGATGAGGATGTCGAGGAAGGCATAAGTAAACAGAGGCCGGGGAAACGCCAAGTGTCGCTGATAGAGCTGTTTCCTGCTGCAGAGCGAACACAAGTACTGACTGAAGAACACACTCGTTTACGCCACAGGTCTGCGCTAGATACACCAGCTAGCCATTCACTCACACGATTTCAGCTTAGCAGATTCAGATTATATTCACATTAATCTTTCTCTGTCTCTGTTTTTTTTTTTTTCTCTCTTTCTAATAAAATTCAGTAAATGTGACAAAACCCTGGATGTGTTCCTGATATTATCTTTAGAGACTTCATGATCCGATTTTGATTCTGGGAGTCACGATTCGATTTCAAAATGATTTTTGATGATTCTACATTTTTCCCCCATTTTTTTCAGCCGTTCATATACATCTTTCAATTATAACCAGAATTGGAGTTTCTATGCTTTTATTTATGAGTTATACATTATACAGTTCTTATTCCAAAAAGACAAATATTTTTTTATTTTGTTTATAACATTTTAACACAGAAATACAAATAGTTTTTATATGATGTTTGGAAATGGTATTACAATTGCTTTTACTTAAGAGCCACAGAGAGCTAACTTTAAAACATAGTAGTACACAATGCTTTATTCTTTTGCAGCACTTTCACTTTCATTCACAGTTCACATTTGCAGAACACAAACCGTGAGAAACATACAATTCTTCTGTAGTCAGTGTCCATCATTATGTTAATGCCACACTGTCTGTATTTTTTAGTTCTTGAGTGATTCTAAAGGCGTGCAAACACTGGAGAAGCACAATGCTTAGGGTATACTCACACTAGGCTATCCAAACTGTGTCCAGGCACGTTTGACCCCCATTTCCCGGTTTAAGACAACTGTACCTAGTGTGAGTACACCCTTAATCTTAAAAATTCTTAAGTACATGTGCTTGTTGATGCTTATTATTTTTCTGTTTGTAGCTCTCATCCATACGGGCCCGCAGTATCACAATCCAATTTGAATAAACAATTGATGCTTTTTAGAATTGATTCTGAATCGCTAGAGAAAAAATTGCGATTGAATCAATTTTTATTTATTTTTTATATGAAGTATCTCATATTATATATATATATATATATGATACTTGTGGATCCAGGCACACATGTGTCTGCAGAATGAGTTTTCTCCACCGCTTCTATCATGATAGCCACGGCTGTTCTTCAGTATCTGTGTGACTGCTCAATGAACAGCGCTGACCGTTAGAGCTAATCACAGCCATTTCTGTTGCGTGCATATACGCAACAATGACCAGTCATAGGTGTTTAGGAACTTGCTCGACAGTGCTTAAAAAGCAAGCAGGATTAATTTTTACATTTGTTCATTTGCTATTAATGCTCATGTTGTCTTCTGTGCTTGAATTTTGTTTGATATATTCAAAAAGAGGTTTTTTTTTTTGAAAGGTACTGTTCGTATATTTGACTGCTTGTATTAGAAGACAAAGTCGTATTCTTGTGTTTGATTGTGAATGAAAAGCATCGTCACTGCACCATAGTATATCGAATTGAACCGAATCATTTAATGAAATATATTTATTAGCTGTACACTTGCAAATGCAAAGGTGTTATTTTCAGATTTGTTTACTCTGAGAACATAGAGCCAGTCTATTCCCAAATAGACAGATCTGTGTGGACTAAACAGGATACCAATATGATGCAAAATGTTTATATTTACAGCTAATGTAGATGTATATTCATGCAGATAAACCCTCAGTAGCAACTAATCCTGTTCTTATCCATGTTGTTTCTGCACTCCATGGTGCTTTGTGTGAATTATGGGAGTAAATTCAGCTAAACTGTAAATAATCTGTAAAATGCTTTTAAAAACAATAGGTACAATAAGGTGGAATTATTCTCTTCACAGTTCTTGCTTTGAATACTAAAAGAAAACTTATTAGAATAAACAAATTGCTCTCAGTAGACCATGAATAACCCCCAAAAACCTCAAACCAAGTCTTTCCACGGCAATATTACGCACATGTTGAATATTACAGTACTGTAGAGAATACAAAGAGAAAATAATTTAGCCACAGATATGCTTGAGATACTAATGCAACGTTAAAATACCAAATATGTTATTTTCATGACAGATAAAAATAAAGCACAAAGCCTCACACAAAGCAAGCACAAAGATTTCAGTGTGTATTTGGATTATTTGTAGCACAGCTTTATTATTTGAAGTGATTTGTTTTTGTTCTTTTGAATGGAAGTTCCCCAGAGTGCAACCCATAATTTGATACATCAGTCCAGAAAAAAGGTGGATAACACTAATTTTAGCCGTTTTGTTTGCTGTTGTATTGATTCTTTGCATTGAGAGATTTTAATACGATAATGAGAACTTGTAATGTATGTAAGTGGGATTTCAGTTGATTCATTTGGAGTACTAATTGATTCAGTCAGACTGATTCAAATGACTAAATCTTGAGTTGGAATGGATCATTAGAAGCACAGACTCTTGTCATTTGTGTGTGAATCAAACTCCACTGCTCACGCAGTATTTGTTTAAGAATGAAGGATGTAATTGATGGGGTTTTTTTTTTACTTGACAATTTAATGCACAGATTAATCATCATGGTCAGAAACCGGTACTGGGAAAACAGACGGGTTCGTTGTAATTTTATGCAGACTTGAAAGAGACTTTTGTTGCATTATGACAGTTGTTCCGGGAAAACATTTCGTGTTTGTCTATGTCTGTGGCTCAGAATAAATGTTTGGGCGTTTATGGAGCTGTCCAAAAACACAAAACACTGAAAGAGCTACGTTATAAGACAACCAAACTAGAAAATTAATTTCCCAGTAACGTCTTAGGAAATCTGTTGAATTACATCAGACGGCTTTGATTTGGAATGATCTGGGTTTCATGGAGATGCATCCACATTTTCTTTATGTATAGCATTTCTCCGGTCTGGTTGAGCATGGTTCATATGTTGTGTTTAATGGTGTAAGTGAAAGTAGGCGGACGGGCACTGTTCTGTTTCCGTGAACGGCTACAAATGCCTATGTATATAGATATGATCCGCCTCCGTCCCCCAAAGGCCCCAAGCCATGTGTCTCTCTCTCTCTCCAGCGTGGCGTCACGGGCAGCCTGTGTGTCGGAGAACAGCTGTGGGCCGTATGGCAGCACAACACCCCCGCATTCCTGCCCTGCGAGCCAGTTTTCATTTGGAGCTGACAGCTTCATTGGGCTTCTTTGTCCCCGGGAGGCCCCGGGTGGATGACTGTTGTTGTCTTTACCCAGGGAGCTCTGTTTCTGTGGCTTTGCAGGCCTTTCCACAAAGTTTGTATTTCAAGCCACTTCCATTTTTTAATATGCTGAAACCTAACTACACGTGATGCGACACAATTCCAGAGACAAGCAATTTGACTGTCTGCACCAAACACAACGCGACAGAAACATTTAAATACCAGCCATTTATTTAAATATCACTGACTTTCAATTTCAAACCGTTTGCTAGTTATTTTCAAGATCTGAGGTACACGATCTGCTTCCGCTTTCAGTAGTATGGCAGTAAATGTCCAATTACCAGCCATTCATTTAAATATCAGCCACTGTACTCCCAACAAAATGGTAAGGGTTATAATCTAATTAATACAAATTAAACCAATTTAACATCATTGAAAGTACATCGACTGAGTACAGATGTTGGTTTGCACTGAGTGACTGACTTTCATTTTCAAACCAGTTATTTTATTTTCAAGATCTGAGGTAAACGATCTGCTGCTGCTTTCAGTAGTATAGCGATAAATGTCATGTAAAATGGTGTTCAAACTCACATTGGTAGCATTTAATGACATGAATGACGCGAATTGAGCTTTTCAGGCATTTGGTGTGGTTAACGAGTGCTTTTGTATTTTGAACACAACACAACAGAAACATTTAAATACCAGCCATTCATTTAAATATCAGCCACTGCACTCTTAATGAAAATTTGTGCGTTTCGGTCATCTGACGCGCTTAACAAGTGATTCACACAAATCACTTCAGTTGAAAAATGTGAACTTTGGCAGATATTCTCGTCACATTAAATCTTCACAAAATGTTTATTTTAAGCCACTGAGTCACTGACTTTCATGTTTCCCAGATCTGAGGTAAACAATCTGCTGCTGCTTTCAGTAGTATGACAATAAATGTAAAATGGTGTTCAGACTCACATTGGTAGCGTTTAATGACCCGAATGACGCAAATTGAGCGTTTCGCATTCAATTTTGTTTGAAACTTAAAAGTGTTGTTAGACTTTAATTAGAATAAAAGTAATATTAGCGTTTTACTCAAACCCAAATCTAATAAATGCAGACGTTATTGTGAATGTAACTCTCTTTTGTTAAAATTCTAATTCTTTTGAACTCTTTTATTTACATATTTGTTTAATCATTTTATTATTTAAATAACTTGAACTTGCAAGTCGTGAGCACATTCACATCTGCCACAGCTTTGACTAAAATTAATTGTCAGTCGAATATGAAACATGAATTGTTTATTGGCGCTGTTTATTTTGGCTGTTGTGCTGTTTTGCCATTCTCTAGTGATTTATCCCCCTTTGGAGCAGGAATGTCCAGGAATGTTCCACACCCAAATTCAGACCACAGTCTCCACCACAAGCAATATTAAATCTGGACAGTTATAGGAATCAGAAAATGTTGTCTGGTTCTGATTAAGGCAGGATTTTGTTTTCTTGGTAGAGAGTGAGGACCAAAGACAATTTCACTGTACAGAACGTCTTCGAAAGATTCCTTAATTTAAAATAGACAGTTTTAAAGGGATGGCTCATTTGTCTGTATTTGCCAAAGGTTCACTCTGGTCATTCAAGATGTAGATGACTGAAACTATTCATAAATTGCCAGTCAATGACAAGAGACAAGTATTTTGGCTCTCTGCACCAAATGCAACGCAACACAACACGACATAAACATTTAAATACTATAGCCAATCATTTAAATATCAGCCACTGCACTCCCAACAAAATGGTAAGGGTTATAATCTAATTAATACATATTAAACCAATTTAACATCATTAAAAGTACATAGGCTGAGTACTGATGTTCTGACTTTGATGAACTGACTTTCATTTTCAAACCGATTGGTACCAATTGGTAGCATTTACCACTGAATAAAGGACATGATCTGTGTCTTAAGTGATAATTCTCTTGTAGTTTATGCTGTTTTTTTGCTGAGACATTGCGCTGACATAAATCCAAGATAGCAAGCAATGTTTGGGCTCTTTGCTCAGAACTTTAGGCAATTAAAATGACAATGTCAGACATGGAACGAGGGTTATCCAGGTGCTCAGACAATATTACCGAAAATTCTGTGAGCAAACTGAAGAAAATGTGAAAACCCTCCACTTATAGTTCTGTTCTGGATAGTTTCTAAGGGTGTTTTCACTAAATGAACCTGTGGTTCAGTTCATTTAGTTGGACCAAGGGCAAAAATGGTAGATTTTTTTGCCATATTGGTTCCTGGCATGTTTCGCCCCCTTCAAGACGCTTTTAATTTGCTTTAAGTGCTCAACCCCTCTCCCTGGCAGAGCTGTGATAAAAACGAAACACTATTGGCTTTTTTTTGATGTCCCGCCCTGACTTCATGTTCCAGTTGAAGTTATGACACACATCGAGCAAAAATGCTCATTTCAAAGCACTTCACTGGACTTTTAACTTCACATATTTAATCATCAGCAGGCCCGGGTGAAAGCGAAATAAAATGGTAAAGCTTTAAAGTACACATAAAACCAAAACTAACCATCTTGATTTTGTTAGCTCGCATTGCTAGTTTTGTGGTGAACAGTTCGAAAATAGTTTGCCCTTGTGATCTAAAATTAAAATCTGAACATGCACTTCCTGTTTGTTTTCAGTTAAATACTCAGATTATGTGTGTCTGAGATATTGGGTGTGGCTAACACACTTAACCACACCCCCCAACTATCAGTTTTGACAACAAACAGAAATGGCAAGGAGGAGGTGTCTGTTAGGCTGTAATAACTCTCTCCAAACACTTTTCTCAATCTTTCTGAATGAAATGCCTACTTTACTCCAATCAGCTGGCAGTAGAAAAAAACAAGCCACGCCCACTGTTTTCTCATTTAATATTCCGTTTCTCTAGGAACTGCGTCACAATACGAAAAAATTAACAAACGGTCACAGCTTTCAGTTCATGTGGACTTTAAAGAGCTCAGCAAATCTTTCAGGAAGAGATGGGGTATTACGGCTGTGAGCTTTACTCGTATTGGATTGAAGTAAACAGTGTAAATAGTCATTAGGCGGAGAGCCAAAGCTGAGTGCCATCGTCTCACTTCCAGCTTATGCCGAGGTGGGGTGTCTTTGAAGAGATGGACGCTTCTGTCAGAGAGATGAGTGTGTGTGTGTTTGTTAAAGAGCAGACACGGTTAACAAGACTAGAGCTGATAATCCTGTGATTTCACCAGCGTCATTGAGAGGCAGAGGACAAAGGTCAGCTTTGATTGTGGAGTATCTGGAGGCCGTGGTCAAGACCTGCCATTGATCTTAATCGGATTTTGAAGAACGTCACAATTATTGATGTTCTGTTATAGTAAGATAAAATTAATACAGGGATCCCACAGAATGTCATGGAATTTTTATAAGGTCTATTCTAGACATTGAAAGTCAGGGAATTTTATATTTGTTTTGTCCAAGTTAAGGAATATCAGGGAATTTTTGGTTGTGATTTAAAATTTTACTTAATGTATATATATTTTTTGCTTGTGGTTTCAAGTATTTTACCAGTTGTTATGTTAGGCTTTATGCAAATCTAATGTTTTTAATATAAATTTGTACAGTGTTCTGGTTGCATTATGTGTGT
>CAIGQW010053321.1:200382-211916 GCA_903798125.1 Danio choprae
CTCCCTCCCTCCCTCTCCCTCTCTCGTTCTCTTCCTCTCTCTCGTTCTCTTCCTCTTTTAGAGAGCCAGTCTATTTATAGCTGCTTCTCCCAGTGTTATCATGCCTACTGATGTTGTTTTGCCTTTCCACATAATTACAAATCCTGCTTTAGGAGATCTGTTGCGTGTTCATTTCATGTGCACTGAGGATTTTCTTTTCCAGTTTGATAGCAGGTTTTCAAGGATGCGAATACAAATGTGGCAACAAGAGAAAGATGTACTGTTTACATTGAGTAGGTTTTATGCCTGTGTTGAATCTCCGGCTGATGAAATATTGAAAATAGGCTACTGAGTGACTAATGAGTCACAGTTCAGACTTTCATTTTCAAAATGCCGTCTTCAAAAAAACGCCTGCTGGTTATTTTATTTTTAGGATCTGAGGTGAACTATCTGCTGCTGCTTTCGATAGTGTGGCAATAAATATCATGTAAAATGGTATTTAAACTCATATTTAACACTGAATAGCAACCATAATCGGTACCTGAGGTGATTATTGTCATTGCTGTTTATGCTGCGATGTTGCAGGAATAGAAAGCATTTCTAAAATGGAAATTTCAAGCATCGATGTTACAGATGGTTAAGACAAAAAAAAAGTCCTATTAACATGGAAAAGATAGCTTTTATCGAATGTTGTGACTAGGGCTGCACAATATATTGCTTCAGCATCGGTATTGTAATGTGATCATAGTCGCATCGCAGGATATGCAATGTTGAGTTTGGCTTATATTTTGTCATTTGCATGTGTTTCTGAGGCCTATGACTGGTATAATGATTTTAAAAGCATTCGGGCATAAGAAATTGTGCCGTTTGTATCTTTAATATCGATTATTTTTATTTATATAATTCAATTAGTGTACCGGAAATACTGTTAGACTGAAAAGGATAAAACACTGTTTACATGAATTGTATCTTTGTCTTTATTGTATTGATCTGTGCTTGTAGATTGTCTATTAGATTATATGCACTCACCTGCAGAATCGTCCCAATCAATCTAACATTATTAATTATTAATTCTTAGGTATTTAAGACCTCTGGTGAAATTGTATTCATGTCGCAATGTTTATGGCAGAATAACAAAATATCGCAATGTTATATTTTTCCAATATCGCGCAGGCCATAGTTGTGACATTGTGCTGCAATAAATTGTGTTGTGTTGTGTTGTTAATATAAAATTTGTGTTGAATGTGATTTTCTTCTTCTTATCTTCTGCCTGTCTATAGTTAATTTGTTTCATCCTACCATTTCTACCACATCATGTCTGTTCTTCTAGCTATTACCAGATTGCTCTGTCTCTCATTCTGTCTGTTGGTTGTTTGTTTATTTGTTCTACTAGTATCGGTTTGTTTCTATTGTCATCTGTTTCCTCTATCTGCCTGTTGTTTGTTTGATTTATCGTGTTTATTTGTCGTGTCTGTCATGCTATCTATCGGCCATTTGTTTTATCGCTCTATTTATTGTTTTGTCTTTTTTTTTTGAGTGTTCATTCTGTCTTTTGTTTGTTCTGTTTTTCACTCGGTCTATTATTTATTAGTTTGATCATTTTATGTCTTCGAATGCTTTTGTTCTCCTGTTTGTTTATCTCTATTGTTTATTTCTTTGTATCATTCTGTCTATCTGTTTGTCCGTCCGTCTGTCCATCCATCTTTCTATCCGTCTTTCGTTCTTTCTATCTATCAGTCTTTCTATCATTTCCTATTTTTCCATCCATCTTTCTTTTTTCGTTCCTTCTTTCTATCGTTTATCCATCCATCCATCCATCCATCCATCCATCCATCCATCCATCCATCCATCCATCCATCCAAATGTCTATTGTTCTTTCTATCTGTCTGTCTATTGTTCTTTCTACCATTTTTTATTTTTCCATCTATCCATCTTACTATCGTTCTGTCTGTCTGTCTGTCTGTCTGTCTATCGTTCTTTCTATTGTTTTTTATCTGTCCATCCATCATTTTTCGTGTCTATCATTCTTTTTATCATTTTTAATTTTTCCATCCATCCATCTTTTTATCGTTCTGTCTGTCTGCCTATCGTTCTTTCTATTGTTTTTTTATCTATCCAACCATCATTCTTTATATCTGTCTATCGTTCTTTCCATCATTTTTATTTTAACATCCATCCATCCGTCTATCATTCTTACTGTCATTTTTAGTTTTCCATCCATCCATCCGTCCATCTGTCTATCGTTCGATCTATCATTTTTAGTTTTCCATCCATCCATCTTTCTATCCATCCATCTGTCTGTCTATCTATCATTCTTTGTATTGTTTTTCATCCATCCATCCATCTTTCTACCTGTCTCTGTCATTCTATCTATCTATCTATCTATCTATCTATCTATCTATCTATCTATCTATCTATCTATCTATCTATCTATCTATCTATCTATCTATCTATCTATCTATCTCTCTATCTATCTATCTATCTATCTATCTATCTATCTATCTATCTATCTATCTATCTATCTATCTATCCATCTATCTATCCATCTATCGTTCTATCTATCGTTCTATCTATCTGTCTGTCATTAAATCTATCGTTCTATTTGTTTATCGTGAGTGAACATTAATCCCTCCCAATCGCTTGCCATCCCTTCCCTCTTCTCTGGCATCAGTCCATATGTTGCATATGTAATTTGTGTGCAGAGCTGTAATACAATATCCTGATGACTTATGCTTCTCTGATCCTCAGTGCTACACTGCATTTCTCAGTTGGAATCATTTCTCTCTCTCTTTCTTCCACAGATGGACTTCCTAGTAAAGAACAGCCACTGGAACTTCTCAAGCCATCTGGAGTCAACCACATTCCTCCTGGTAGGACTCTCAGCGTGCGTGCGTGCGTGCGTGCGTGTGTGTGTGTGTGTGTGTGTGTGTGCGTGTGCGTGTGCGTGTGCGTGTGTGTGTGTATGGCCCCAGACAAGCTTGTTGGGAAGGTCAAGGGTCAAAGTTCATCAAGCAGGTCATTAAATAAGATGCTCTGATTGACTGCTTTGACACAGTTGAGGTGGAGCTTGTTGTACACAATTTGTAATTCAGCAACTCGTAGTCTAGATTGACATACAAATAGTAGCCTATTTAAGTCTATAGTAGCTTATTTAAGTCTTAGTAATGTTATGATAGCTGTTTTGACATTAAGTTATGGTTGAATTGCCTCTTGTTACAGTTATGGAATAGTTTGATAACAAGCATTGTTTATTTGCCAATGACATCACCACATTTCAATTGTCTTGACTATATTTTGAAGTGGCTATGATAACAAATGTGATGGATGTTTGTTGTTGTTTCTATCATCCGTTTGTTATAATGCATCATTCATTGATTCCGTCAATTGTTTTTTAAATTATTTGTTTGTTCTGTCGTTTAGTCTATTGCTTGTTCGCTCTAGCATTCTATTGATTTTATTTATTTTTTGTTGTTGTTTTGTTTATTTATTATACAGTGCTCAGCATATATGAGTAAACCCCCCACACATCTCTCATTTAAATGAATATTTTCTATAGGAAGCTTTACAATATTATATTTGTGCATATACATTAGTCCGTACTGAAGCCAAATCCAGAGCTAATCTAACAAAATAACCTAAAATAATGGTTCAAAAATTTGTAGGTCAAATTTATATATTAGGGAAAAATATTAAATAAGTTTTAATACAATAAAAAAAAACCATGTTGTTTGTTTTTTACTGAGCTGTAAAGTGTGTCAGACATCTACAGTGAAAACGCAGATGCCAGGTTTAAATGGATGCAAATAAAAAGATTCAATGACAGATGAAAGATGTTGATTTTCAGTAGAAGCAATCGATTGTTTTGTTTGTTTCAATATTCGTGAAATATTGAAAATGCACCAAACAAATTCCAATTTCAGAGAAAATTACTGGTCTGTGGATTTTTATGACTAGAAGAGTGCGTGTGCGTGTGTGCGTGCGTGCGTGCGTGTGTGTGTATTTGTGTGTGCATATGGCCCCAAACAGACCGAGGTCAAGGGTCAGAGTTTGATTAAAACTTTCCACTGGGTCACTGAATAAGGTGCTCTGTTTGCCTGTCTTGACGCAGTAGTAAGTGATTTTTATTTTTTATGTAATCTCATGATTTTAATCAGATATTATTATTATTATTATTATTATTATTATTATTATTATTATTATTAATGCAACAACAACTACTATAATTCTGTGGAAAATTGGCAGTGTTACTGCATATTTCTAGTATTATTAAATATCAGCACGTCCACTGTGTGTGCGTGTGTGTGTGTTCGTGTGTTCTTTCTCGTCTTGAAACTACAGTAGCAGTGGATTGCTGGTGAGCCACAAACACATTGGTTTGGTCGTGTGGTTTGCCTCTGTTAGAAGAGACAGAGCCGAGCCTGGCATCTACACACACACACACGTTGGCCTGACCTGAACGCCACACAGACCACTGGAGTCTGACGAGTTACTGCTGAACTGGAGCTTAGAGATGTATTTACTGTGTGTGTGTGTTTAAATAGCTTTTTCATTCTGTAGAAGTACAGCTGGAGTTGTAGGTTTTGTCTTGGGTTGAGTTTGAAAGGACCTGCTCAGTAAATTCTTTTTCACATGAAAGGAAGGAGGAAAGCATGATTAAAAAAGATTAAAAGGAAACGAGGAATGAGGCAGGGGAATAGAGCCTATCTGTGAAAGCTCATTCATTTATACTTTTGAAAATTTTGATTTTAATTTGATTTGTTAATCATTTTAATCAGAAATTGAAAAATCATGAATTAATCCTTAGAAATCCTTTTACTAAATTAATTTGCTTAGCTTTTTAATGTAATTTAAGGGATTTTTATATTACGTAACAGTTGAAATCACAAAACTAATTCAATTTGGCAACAATTAAAAATGTGACACAATTCACTCCAAATTCTACAAAATATTCATGGTAAAGAAATGTAATTATTTGAAACCATAATTTCATAATTATGGTTATAATTTTAGCAAAATTATTATTTATTTATTTAATTGCATTGTTATTATCATTGTTATTATTTATTATTCCATTAAAATAATTTATTTTATTAATAAAATTTAGCAAATAACTTTATATTCCTATGAAGTCAAAATTCTTAGTTTCTCTCTCTTTGTTTCCCCCCCTGAATTTAGTTTTGTTTAATAAAATATTAGTATTATTAGTAATATTAAATATTAGTAATATTAATTTAATAAAATTAGTATAAAATATTATTAAAAAAAATAATAATAATAATTTGGAATGCCGACTATTTATTTAAAATAAATAAATGTATAAAAAAACAAACAAAACAACAGTTTTGAACTCGTAGCTTAATTCCAGTTAGAATATTTTTCATTTTTTTCCTGGATTCTGTTTAAAGATACTAATTAGATTTTAATATCCCCAAGTTCTTATTTAACACGCATCATTAAACACGCACATTTAAAAAGATGACAAAAATTTCAATTTCAGCGACATGATTTTGGTTTTAATGCTTTTAATTTGTTAATAATATATTTAAAAGGCTGATAGACATTGTAAGGGAAAGATTGAATGTAACACATTTCACAGATCATATTCATAGTCTGACACTAAACTGGAGATTTTTGTATTTTGCTGGTCTTGATGAGCAGTGTGTGCAGGTTTGGAGTGTGTGTGTGTGTGTGTGTCCAGGCTGGTTGTGCTGGGTTTTAAGACGGAGCAGGAAACAGATGGTGCTGAAAGTCTCGCCTGGAGACCTGCTCACTGCCAGCGGCGCCTTTCCACTCGTCCCTCAGTCTGCGCTCCCCTGCTCTTCCATGCTGAATTACTATTGATTGTAAACATGCTCTCTGAACAGGGACCAGTGCTCTTTTATACCGTATGTTTACTGCGTCCGAGTGGACACTAACTGTACGGGCAGTGATTTTGTCAGTCAGTCTTTGTGTTTCTGGCCTGACGGAGTGGGGTTGTGATATCTTGGACTTTTTTGGAGCAGCACATACACAGGATCAGACTACCATATGCAGCTTCATGCATTATTCAACATGTGCAAGACATGTAAGCATTAGATATGAAGCAGTTCATGCTGTTTCTTTAGAAGAAATGCTGTTAAACATGAAGGCGCTGCTGTTTATGCAAAATAGAAGGAATTTGGACTTATTCTAAAAGCATAATTTATTAGCGTTACATATTCATATATGTGTTGTTAAATAATTAGCTAAAAAAACGAAAACATATTGATTTTAAAAATAATATTATTGTATTTTATTTATAGTAATTTATTATTAATTATTAATTTATTAATCTATATCTATTTTTTATTGTTTTTTATTAAATTTTCAAAAATATATATATAGCTTAAAGGGCTAATAATTTTGAGCTTAAAATGGTTAAAAAAATTTTTTAACTGCTTTTATTCTAGCCGAAATAAAACAAATAAGACTTTCTCCAGAAGAAAAAATATTATCAGAAATACTGTGAAAATGTCCTTGCTCTGTTAAACATCATTTGGGAAATATTAAAAAAAAGAAAAAAAAAATCAAAGGGGGTTTAATAATTCTGATTGTAACTGTATATACACACACTTACAGTGACAGTAATAATCCTGGTTTAAGTTTTTTGTAGTGCTTTTTATAGTGCTTTATCGTCATACTCATTGTACTTGTACAGAAATATCAGCGAGGGCATACAAATATTTCCTTTTTTACTTCCACAAGAATGTCTTTTAATTTTTCAGAGAGTGAAATGCATCAGGGAAAGAGTCCCGTTTTCTCGTCAAATTGCTTGAATGTCTGAGTATCCAGAGTGCTGAAGTCATGTGCTAAACTCGGTCCATCTTATGTCTTATTCATGCTGTAGACGCCTCTGTGCGGCCCTGCTCTTTGAGTTCATTCAGGCATGTTGGTCTGCGTCTGTGTGTCTGCTGAGAGCTTGAGTCATCATCACGCTGTGTTATTCCTACAGTCTGCAGTGCTAAAGACAGACACTGCAGGCAAAAGCACTGCTTTTACATTCATTTTGACCTTTGTTTTTGTCTAGCGTAAAGAAAACATCCAAAATACACCTAAAAGGATCACTCAAAACTGAAAATTGTGTCCGTTTACTCTCCCTTCACATTTTCCAAACCGGTTTGAGTTTCTTTCTTCTGTTGAACACAAATGAAGATGTTTTGAAGAATGCTGGAAACCTGTTGCTATTGACTTCTGTAGTCTTTGTTTTTTCCTACTATGGAAGTCAATGGTTACAGGTTTTCAGCTTTCTTCAAAATATCTTCTTTTGTGTTCAACAGAAGAAAGAAACTCATAAAGGTTTGAAACCACTTGAGGATGCGTAAATAGTAAGTACATTTTCATTTTTGCGTGAACTATCCCTTTAAGTGTTATCTGTATTCTAAAGGCTTTTTTCAGAGTATTATGTTTAGACTTATGTTTAGACTCATTTAGAATTACGGCTGCACAATATATCATTTCAACATTGATATCGCAATGTGCGAATGTGCAATAGTCACATCGCAAGATCAGATTTTTTAGGTCTATGATTACGATTTCAAACGCATTCACTCGGAATTATCATATTTGTTAGCAAACAATTAACAAAGATTAACTATATAAAATTATTTCTATGATGAAGACTATAGTAGTCAACATTTGAGACAAGAAGGGATGTTGTTGAACATTTTAGGACAACTTTGATAAAAGGTTTGATCCACTTCAAATGTTGACTACTGTATAAAGCGTTATTTTACATTTGATTACTAATTTTTGTACCTCAATACTGTTAGACTCTCCTATAAAACATTGTTTATTTAGTTTATATCTTTGTTTTATTTGATTAATTTGTAATGTGTTTCTTATTTTTATGCAGATTCTAAATGATCACAATCAATGTAAAATGATGGATTCTTTCCAAATAGAGTTATAAGTCATCTTGTGAAATTATATTGATATCGCAGAAAAACTGAATATCGCCATGTCCTTTTTCCCCCAATATTACGCAAGCCTAATTATAATTTTATTCTACCAAAATACTGAAAATTAAAGTTTTATTTGTATTTCTGGCTGATTCACAAATGTGATATACTTATTTATTTATTTAGGGATGCATCGAATTGTTGGCATTGTGGCAATTTAGTTTTTTGGTCAAAAGAGAAAAACAGCTGAAAGTATGAGCTGGATAAACTGGAAAAAGCCTTCAGCGTGCTGGTTTTACTCTCCCTCCAGCCATAGTCACTGCACGTATAAAATGGCTTTCGCACTAAATGCAGAAAGTCCTGCGCTATGAAACTCATTCATTTCAATGGCTTGCGAGTGCAAGAGCAGTTTTGCTACTTGTTCACATTATCTCAAATTTCAGCTCTTTATTGTGTTTTTTATTTTATTTTATATTCTATTATTTATTTATTTTATTTATTTTATTCATTTATTTTTATTTTATTTTTATTTCTTAATTTTATTCATTTGAAATTTCATTTCATTTCATTTCATTTCAATTTGTTGCCCTATAGACATATTTTGCATCTTAAAGCCTCCTAGAAAGCAAACATGACACATAAACACACAATGTGGTCAAGTAACGCTGACCTTTTCGTGTGTTCGCACATGATTTACTCACTCATACACACTCTTCCTCAGAGGAGGCTTGTGAAAGCGCACTGGCTCACACAAACGTGCGGGCAGATCTCCTGCTACGAGGGCGGAAAATGAATTGAAAATGAAGATGAGCTGTTGGCGACTTGTTAAACGCCCACACCTCTGAGCTCCAAACCAGCCGTCTCCAAAAAAACATGCAAATGCATCTGCTCTTTATAGCCGTTTTATTGGATGCATTTGTGGAGATCTTTTTAGGGGCTTTATTGGAGAGTCGAATGTAACCGTATCTCTAGCGTGAGAAGCAAGACCACCTTGCTTGAGCTTGTTTTTGAGGGTAGTGTGTTTGTCTTTAGCTACTAATGGAAGTGTTAATTAGGGGTGTGCTTTATTTAGCATCTGCGATAATAATACTGTAATTGTTGTTTTAACGATGTGTGAGCTGACTCATTCACTTTGCAAAATAAATAAATAAATAAATAAATAAATAAATAAATAAATAAATAAATGTCTTGACTGTATAAAAGCATTGACTGTGTGATGAAGACAGTTTGAATGACCCTGCAGTTCAATATATAAAATCCCCAATAATTCCTCTATGGCTTTTTGTTTTTATATTTATGAATGATTATAAGGTTATGAAATATTACACAAGCAAGAGTACTGTTTTCCTGAATATCAGGTATTCAGTGTATACAAAACAGTGTTTATCAAACAACGCATTAATAATAAGTCATTTTTTTCCACCTATTTTTAAAAATAAGTTTTATTTTTTAATATTTACATATAAATAATGAAAATTGATATAATAATAAAATAACAACAAAACAAGTTAGTTTTTTCCCCCACCTATTTTTGAAAAAGTTAGAATATTTACATTTACATTTAAGTAGTAAAAATAAATATAATAAATTAACAACAAAACTTTTTCTTTTTTTTGTCAAATAAGTTTTTAGGAAAAAAGATTCTCCATTTTACATATTTTGTCCACATATTAAATATAAGAAAGAAAATATAAATCTAAGAAAGAAAGAAAATAAATAAAAATAAAAGTGTTATTTAAAATAAAGGTAATACTGTATATATATATACAGTGCTCAGCATATACAAGTACACCCTCCACAAATCTCTCATTTAAATGAATATTTTCTATAGGATGCTTTACATTATTATATTTGTGCATATACATTAGTTTAGTCAGTACTGAAGCCAAATCTGGAGCTAATCTAACAAAATAACTTACGATAATGGTTCCAAAATTAGTAGCCCAAATTTATGTTAGGGAAAAATATTAAATACAATTTTCAAAAATAGCAAAAATCAAGAGAAACAAAAAATATATAAAATTTAGTTGAAATGTTTTAGTTTGTAA
Source organism: Danio choprae (assembly GCA_903798125.1). NCBI lineage: Eukaryota > Metazoa > Chordata > Actinopteri > Cypriniformes > Danionidae > Danio > Danio choprae. Next base: position 210,326 of record CAIGQW010053321.1, read on the forward strand.
TTTTTCTTGCAATATTTTGCATGAATTTAAATGTATTATCTTTGCATTTCTAAAGATGTTCTGTGACTAAAATCATATTTTAATAAATATATCTGTTTAATAAATCTGTTTTGTTCAGATGCACCAATATATATGACCCATATTCAATGAGAAACTCATAAAAATATTCATTTTCAAAATGGGGTGTACTCATATATGCTAAGCACTGTACATGTATATATATATATTTTTTTTTAGGTTATTAATTTTATTGTTTAACATGATTTAATTGTCATTTGCAAAGTGTCAGTCATGGCTACAGAAGCAAAGAAATAAAAAATAAATTAAATAAATCTGGGATTGCATATACTTTACCCTCCTTTGATCCACTACACTAGTACATTTTAGTTATTTACTCTCATTTATATGCATGTATAGTAGAACAGTAGCAATAATTAGTTAGCATTCAAAAGTGTTTCTCCAAAAATGGCTAAAAACAACGACAACAAACTATCTTGTACATTTGTGCCTTCAATAGTATTTAAATGGGACAAAAATTAATGAATATATAATGAGTAAAAACATACCAAAGTAAATAAGCGAGTAGTGTGTAGCTTCTGTCTGGGCCTGGGATGTTATTTGTGTGTAATTATTGGTTGTCTGAGGAGGAGGAGGCTGAGAATACGATTTACACTGGGGCTGATGAAGTTTATCAAGACAGATTTGTTTGCATATTAAGTAGCCTAACTGAGCGTGTGCCTCATTTTGGGGAGGTGTGTGTGTGTGATGTAGTAGATGTGTCTGAAACTCTCCCACATCACAACTGTCTGCTGAAGATGATCGTTTAGCCGCTCCTCTCTGGAAACAAGCAGTATGCAAGCAATATTTACAATAGCTTTGATTTGAATTTCAGATTTTCATGATATGTCCTCTTTAAATTTATTATTGCATTATACCTTTTGAAATTATTTGGCAGTATTGCATTTTTATTGGTGAAACTGACATTAAAGGGATAGTTCACACAAAAATGAAAAGTCTGTCATCATGTATTTATTTTAGTTCCAGACCTGTTTGCACAAATGAAGATATACTGAGGAATTGACTTCCATAGTATTTTTTTTTTCCTACTTGTGGCTGAACATTCTTCAGAATATCTTGTTTTGTGTTTAAGAAACTCATAAAAGTTTCGAACAGCTTAAGTGTGAGTAAAAGGTGAGGACATTTTAATTTTGGGTGAACAATCCCTTTAATTCCTCTTTTAAAAATTGAGGTGTTTGAAAATGACTAAAAGATAAAATGTGCTGGGAGAATCTGTGTTGTTCTCTGTTGTTGTTGTTGTTGTGTTTTTGGTTCAAGCCCTCAGGCTGTGAGCATGGAGAGTCCAGCGGGTCTCCCAGTGTCTTGTTTTATCACAGCGCTGCCTCTTTATTTAGAGCACTGAATTATAGATGAGCTCTTAAGTGGCAGAGAGACTCAAACAGCACTACAAATCAGAACAGAGAAAAACTGAGTTCTGCTTGAGTGGGTGTGGCCTGCATGCTAATGACCAGAACACGTGACGTCTGTCTATCTATCTATCTATCTATCTATCTATCTATCTATCTATCTATCT
>CAIGQW010053321.1:261488-275463 GCA_903798125.1 Danio choprae
ACAATTATCAAAACAAAACATAAAATTAAACAATTATCAAAACAAAATGAAATAAAAAAGAAAAGCTAAGTGCAAGCTTTCTCTTTCTTGTTGTACATTTTAAGTTGAGACAATTCCAAGAGTCTCGCAATTCTGACTTATTTTTCATACGATTTGAGTGTAATACAGTAGTTCACATTTAAAGTGGATCAAAATTGTCCTAAGACAAGAATGAGTGTTGTTCAATAGTTTATGAAAATACTTTGATGAAGTTTTTGATCCATTTCAAATGTTGACTACTGTAAATAATTCTGATTTCTTTTCTTAGAATTGCAAGCTATAAATTCACATTTCCAATTATGTCGTTCAGTCAAAAATGTAATTTACAGTTCAAAATGCTGTTAAATATGGTATACGTAGGCATTTATTTACTTATTTTGGCTTTTTTTCAAAACATTTGAATCATGTATTAAGCATGCATTTAGCTATAAAATCAAATGAAATATGTTTTTATTAAAAAGCAAAAAATATATTGTATTTTAATTAATTAGTTTTATATGGCATCAAAAACATTTTTATGCATATTAATTAATATGGCATCAAAAAAAGCTTTATTCTGTATATTAATTAATTGGTTTTATATGGCCTCGAAAAAGCTTTACAAAGACTAAGATCGTGATTATGATGTAGCAAAGATTTTTTTTATTTATTTCTATGCTGTTGAATTATAGATTTAAGACTGAAGCAGTGAAATCCACCAGATTAATGTTGTGCGCGTGTGTGTGTGTGTATTTTCTCTTCAGCATCAGCAGGACCTGTTGGCTTTGAAGCATCAGCAGGAGCTCCTGGAGCACCAGCGCAAGTTGGAGCGCCATCGACAGGAGCAGGAGATGGAGAAACAGCAGCGAGAACAGAAGCTCCAGTTACTCAAAAACAAGGAGCGCGGACAAGAGAGTGAGTGTCCACAAAAACAACAACAACAGCAGCTCATTACCTGACTGAAATACTGAAAGCTCTTCCACTTATTAGGATAACTAGCAATTGTGCATGGCTCTCTTTTCAAAACCATTTATTTTTATCATCTTTTTACATTGACATTTAGTTATTTAGCAGCCGCTTTTGGCCAAAGCGGCTTACAATTGAGGAGGCATTCAGCGATTCATCAAGAAGAGGCAATACACACAAGAACTGCTAGTTTTACAAAGGAACTTGTTTGTGCTCAGAGAATTATGTGCTAGAGTAAGAGTGCTAGGTTTTTTTGTTTTAGTTTTTTGAGAGAGATGTTTATGAACATTTATTTTATTTTTGTATACGTTCAGCTTGAATCTCATAATTTAGCTTTTTTATTATTATTATATATATTTTTTAGGGGTTTTGACCTTTATTATGACATAGGACAGTGGAGATTTCAGACAGGAAAGCATTGGGAGCAGAGAGAGGGGAAGGATCAGCAAAGGACCTCGAGTCGGGAATCGAACTCGGGTCGCCGTGAACACCATGGTGCTATATGCCGGCACAAAGTACCACTTGGCTATTGGCACCTATTCAGTAAAATATCACACGAGTGGAAATACAACAGAATTAGATTGTGATGAATGTTTTCGTATGCAAATCAAATTCAAAAAGATAATGAGAATAGCATCTCTTCATCGACTTATTCTTAATGCAATTTCAGCTCTTAAATTTTTCCACTTGTGACCACCCCAAATACCTCAGACAGACGTAATCTGAGAATTCGACTGAAAACAAACAGGAAGTGCCTTTTTCGATTTTAATTAAAGATTTCAAAGACAAACATTTTTTGTATGTTCACAAGTATGTTCACTTAGCATGTATGTTAAATATCTGCAAACATATTATTATTTTTATGTTCTAGAAGAGTCAAAAACTTACATACAGCACCTTTAAATACACTGAAATATTGTCTTGTCAGTCTTAAATCATTTAAAATTTTCATTTGTTTAAGTAAAGCTACAGAATTTATCCAACACGCAATAAAACTTTTAGCAAATCTTTATTCATAGCTAATATTATAACAGTCTGTTGTGCATACAATTAATTTATATATTTTTAAAAAGGCCACGAAACCCCCGTTTCAGCAGCGTGTTTTCACACCTCTAGTTTGAAAAAAGTCAGAAAAGTGGATGAGTCCAGCTTTGTTTAGGTGGGAGTGTCGAGTGGCCATAGATGGAAGGGTTTGCATGAAAAGGGGAGTTTCAGTACATGCACATGCTGATTTTCACAGCGGCAACACAAACACAGATGCAGGGGAGAGACAGTGACTACATTTACATGGACATCAGTCATCCAATTATTTGCCTTAATCTGAATAAGACAATAATATGATTAAGGTGTTTACATGAGTTGCTCTTTTAATGTTCCTTTCATGATCCCGTTTTACATGTTATAACACATAATTTGACTAACATCATTGCATCATTGTCGCGCTATCCACGTTTCCTCTGGAGTTTCATGTAATTTCAGGTGTTTCATTTTACACGACGGTAGTCGTATGATTTGTATTTCATTCTACAAGACGGAATAGTTTGATTAAGGTGTTTACATTTGGAGAGCAGCATTTACCGCAGATCATTCAATATTGTAGTGATATTAACATACTGTAAACTTAGTAACTAAATCATTTTGACTAAGGTATGTCTTTAAAAACTGAAAGAGAACTGCTGACGATACTAACTAACTTTGCCATCTGAATAAACATAAACTAAGACATTGATCGCACACTTAATCCGTAGACAGGACAATCAACACGAACTGGATCCGCGTCTTGTTTGTTTTTTTAAAAGAAGACGAGTGGCAAATCTGGATTTCACCATTTCCAGATGCGAAAATATCTCTGGTAAAAAAACAAATAAAAATTACCGCTGTAATCTGCAGTCAAATGTGGGCCCACACGCAGCGTTGCTCTCATTGCAGGAAAATGGAAACAAAACCTTCGTTGCGGCACATTTATAAACGCAACACTGACGACCCATGTCTCCAAACAATTCTGCTTCTTCCACTTTTGTAAGTTTTATTTATGGTTGGCAACACAACGTGGCGTCTCTCTGCCATCTGAACACTGTAACAGGTAAAAACAGTCTTCGAAGCTGTAACATGCATGTTAATGAAGTTGCAGCTCATTCACAATAGAGCGCGCTGATTGTTTGAACCAAGTCTTTCTCATAAATCTCATGAATTTGTGCTGCTGGAACATAAAAAAAAACAATCCTTATCATTTAGCTCTATATAAGTCTGAAATTTCATTTATCATGGTCTTAAATGGATCTTAAATTTGACTTTTGGCAGAAACTCTGATGTTTAGCTATAGCAACTAGCAATAGCTAGATTTCTCATACTGCATATCCTCATCTCGAGTGTTTCTGTCAGCCAAACTGGTCTATTTTTATCCGTCTGTGTTGTCGCTGACACATGGTCACCTGTTGCCTGCGAGGAGCGCGTGTTGTCTGCCGCCGCCGCAGATGTGTTCATACACCGGCGACGGCCTCTGGGGACGTGTTTACAGACGATGAGAAAGGTGGTAATTGAAGGAAAAGCTGTGCGAATCCATCCATCTGATGTGTTTCTTTCAAAGAGGGAACAATAGTGAGAAAAAGAAAAAAAAAGACATCTTTGTTTAAATGTGGCGGTCTCAGTGGAAGGGGAATAAAGAGTTCACTCTCTTTTTAAGATGCGATAAAGGGGCCGTTTCTCTCAGATGTAAAGAGATATCCCAACCTGTGCTGTAAGAGCTGTTTATCGACACCAGAAAAACAAGCGTCTGCCTTTGTAGTCGTGATCAATTGGCCACCGTTCGATCTCCTCCGTCTCAGACTATTAAGAGTTTTTTAAGACCATTTAGAAGACGAAATTACAGCGCCGCAAATTACAGGGTTTAGAAAATGGCGAAGGAATTGACAGTCACAAATGCACAGGAGGCTTTTAGAGAAAGCAAGCGGTATAACGCTGAGAGAATGCCATTAATGTCCCGCTGCTTGATGTTTGTGATCTTCCTGAACTGCACGCTCTTGATCGACAGGTGCTGTGGCAAGCACCGAGGTCAAGATGAGGCTGCAGGAGTTCGTCCTCAACAAGAAGAAAGCGCTGGCCCAGAGGAGCCTCAACCACTGCCTGCCCAGCGACCCACGCTACTGGTACGGGTGAGTATCAGCCTGCTCCAAAAATGTTACAGCTTTTTAAGGTCTAGGCATGGGCCTGTATAAGTTTCTGATGGTATGATAACCTTGGATGGATCATGGTATTGTGATTGCTGCTCTTAAATATATTATTTTTAAATGTCTGGGTAAAAAAACAACAACCTTTTTCTCCATGGAACACATTATATTTTATTTTAGGAGACATTTAAAATATTTTGGAGCAGTAAACATGTCAGGCTAAATAATTAAAATAAATGATGGACTTCTGCTGTCTTCATTAGTTTTAAAAACACAGATTTCTTTACAACTTGAAAAGGCATCTTTGCAAATCTTTCTTTTCTTCGGATATGTCTATAGCATGATTGGATGTTGGTGCACAAGCAGTTTGTTCTTTAAATGTTTCCTGAATCATAGGCTGACCAGTAGCTTTTAATGTGGAGGCTCTTTTTCTGTACATATACCGTAGGAATGGTATAACAAAATAATTTAGTGGTTTTAAAACCTTGACTTTTTCAAACCGCGGTAAACCTTGAAACTGGTTATCGTCCCATGCCTAGTAAGATCTGAGCAGTTCAGCCCAGAATGTATGTGTGTGAATGGGTGTGTGTGTCGATGTTTCCCAGTGATGGGTTGCAGCTGGAAGGGCATCTGCTGTGTAAAAACCTATGCTGGATAAGTGTGGCGGTTCATTCCGCTGTGGCGATCCCAGATTAATAAAGGGACTAAGCCGAAAAGAAAATGAATGAATGAATGAATCAAAATGTCATTTTTCTATACCTTATTTTAGCGTAATGGGACAGTTCACCCAAACATCTCAATTCTGTCGTTTTAAAAGGTCTATTTCAGACATTGAAAGTTTTTTTGTTTTTATTTTTTAATTTTTTTGTCATAAAGTCATGGAATACCAAGGATTTTTATTTGTCGCTTTGAATTTGAATTTCCATGTATCACGATGTCATTTTTCTATACTCTATATTTTTTACATTTCACTGTTTATTGTTATGGTTAGGCTTTAGTTTTCTCAACTCTATTTTATTCCTTCAATCCTCATTAACTTGCAATCACTTAATGGGATATAGTTCTCTCAAAAATCTAAATCATGTCATTATTATTTACTCAACCTTTACTTGTTTCAAACCTTTATCGGTTTCTTTCTTCTGTTAAGCACATAAGAAGATATTTTGAAAAATGCTGGAATTCTGTAACCGTTGACATCCATAGTATTTGCTTTTCCTACTCAATGGTTTCCTACTCAAAGACAATGGTTGCCGGTTTTCAGCTTTTTTCAAAGTATCTTCTTTTGTATTCAACAGAAGAAAGAAACTCATAAAGGTTTTGGACCACTTGAGGGTGTGTAAATAATGGGGAAATGTTCATTTTTTGGTGAACTATACCTTTAATCAAATGCAGTTACCAGACTTCACCTGTTAACTAAGGCTAATATGTCAGGGTAATATACGTTTTAGGAGCTTTTGCCTCAAAATGACTACTTCAAAGACAAAGAAAAACAGAAAAGCTAAAAATGAAGTTTGTAAAACTACTATTGAGCTATCAAATATGGGAGAGAGTGAGCACTTCGCAGCTCTGCAAGCAGTATCTCAGATTTTTTATTTTTTTTGTGTTAAATTAATCATGGCGACACATTGGCTCAGTGGTTAGCACTGTCACCTCACAGGCTTTTCTGTGTGGAGTTTGCATGTTCTCCCCGTGTTTGCGTGGGTTTCCTCCGGGTGCTCCGGTTTCCCCCACAGTCCAAAGACATGCGCTATAGGTGAATTGAATAAACTAAATTGGCTGTAGTGTACAGTGTGTGTGAATGTGAGAATGTATGGGTGTTTCCCAGTACTTGGATGCAGCTGGAAGGGCATCCACTGCATAAAACATATGCTGGATAAGTTGGCGGTTCATTCCGCTGTGGCGACCCCTGATGAATAAAGAGACTAAGCCGAAGGAAAATGAATGAATGAATAAATTAATCATTGTTGTTCTTACCTTAAAGTAATTGAAAATGGTATTAAAGTTAAATCCATTTTAATATCACGCAAAACACAAATTGATCAGTTTTTCTGTTTATTAGATGTCTTGGAGATCTTGTTTTTTTTTCTCCCGAGTGAAAGCCTGTGAAAACAGTTTTTGTTTGACAGTGCATTGTCAGAATATGGCAAACACGTCAACCTGAAAAACATTTCTCAAATCATATATGTATACATTTATGATGATGCTTTTTTTTCTCTCTTAACATACATCGCTCAGTGTATACGAATACACCCCATTTTGAAAATTAATATTTTAATCCATTTCTCAGTGAATATGGGTAATATATATTGGTGCATTTGAACAAAACAGATTTATTAAACAAATATATATTTATTAAAATAATATTTTAGTCACAGAACATCTTTAGAAATGTAAAGATAATACATTTAAATTCATGCAAAATATTGCAAAAAAAAAGTACAAACTACAACATTTCAACAATATTTTATATATTATTTGTTTCTCTTGATTTTTGCTATTTTTAAAAATTATATTTAATATTTTTCCCTAACATGTAAATTTGGGCTGCTAATTTTTGTCGAACCATTTTTTTGAACCATTATTGTGAGTTATTTTGTTAGATTAGCTCTGAGCACTGTATCTTAACATGAAAATAGTTCATGCTAAAAAACTATCAGCCAAAAATTGTGTTTTTGGTTTTCAGCCCAAAGAGAAAAATGACCAAAAAGGCTATGCTGTGTGGTCACAGTTTAAAATAGCTACATATTTATGCTTGAACTGCACATGCTCAATGGGAAAGAGAAGTCTGCTCAAATAGCATATCGACAGGACATTTATATGTAGTATACTTGCTCTTGCTGCTTGCAATAGCGTTTTGTGCTGTCATGGCAATGCTGGTAACTCATTTACTGTCAGCTTGTGTGTTTTTTCTTGTGTGTTGAATTCAAGTGCTTCTATTTGGAGTCACCCGTATGATCAGTTTGAGACATGTCTATGCAACCAAACCTAAACTTGTGCAAATACTCCTTTTGTCCATTTATTTATTATAATTCATTCATTTATGGCTTATTGATCCATGTTGCTTTTTTTTTTTTGATTGACAAGAGCAGTAGGCATTGCTTCAGTGAGACTCATCACGAACATTTACATTCTGTTTCTGGCTACCATGTGGTCTGGAGCGTCTGAATGTGGTTTGACTGACCGAATACTAAAGTGCTTTGAGCCTTTTTACACCTGCATTTAGCTTTGACCAAAGATCCACATGCTGCATGAAGCTGATGCCAAGCTTTCCCTGAATGTCCCTGTTGTAGTGTCATTTTCTGCTTGTTGCAGTATGCCGGCGTAAAAGCGTGTTATGTAAGTCTCTGCTTTAATTGATTGGCAGTTTGCTTAGTCCTTTAGCGCACAAAAGATCTAAAATTGTTTTCTTTTTTGTATGTTTGAAGATGGATTGATTGATTGATTGGGGAGCTGTGTGTGAGGGTGTGGATGTGTTTATGTTATAAACCCACACTCCATCAAACCCTTTCACACATCTGGGAAGCTCAGAAGACGGGAAGAGAATATGCCTTTACAAAGAAATCTTACATGCTTCAGCATATACATGTCTTATTGGGCCAGACTGAATCGGCAGACATTTTTTGCTATTTCTGCGGAGAGTTTTAAAGCAATTTGTGGATTTATGCGGAATGATTTTGGGAGTATCGTAACTTAAGAACTTAATATATGAAATTTAATTCAATTCAATTCAATTCAAGTTTATTTATATAGCGCTTTTTACAATATAGATTGTGTCAAAGCAGCTTAACAAGTTCAAGTAAAGTCCAGGTTTTAGAGTTTAGTTCAGTTCAGTTCAGTGTGGCTTAAGTTTCACTGCTGAAAGTTCAAACACTGAAGAGCAAATCCACCGAAGCGCAGCTCCACAAGTCCCGATCCGAGCAGGCCAGTGGCAACAGTAGCCAGGAAAAAACTTCACCAGTTGACGAAGTGAAGGGAAAAAAAACCTCGAGAGAAACCAGGCTATGTTAGGCACGGTCATTTTCTTCTAGCCAAGCTTCCTATGTGGAGCTGCAGTCTAGGCGCCGGCTGGAGAAGCTTGACATCCATCGTGTAAGTTGCAGGTGAGGGTAGGGCACCAGCATTTTTAAACTTTTATTTAATGTTTACAATGCAAATCCAATTAGATCCACTTATTTGGTAAACAAAGCAAGTCTCTCATATAATATATCGGATGAAGTATTGGACAAAATATTGGACAAAGTGGGAGGGTAGCCTACAACGTAAGATCACTTGGAAAAACATCATGCAGGCAGACTTCCAGCACATCCGATTCCTCATCCAGGCTGTGTACGATACACTACCAAGTCCAGCCAACCTTCACGTGTGGAGCAGGATTGAGACTCCAGCATGCCAATTATGTTCTGGTAGGGGATCTTTACAACACCTATTGAGCAGCTGTCCAAAGGCCAGACTGTAATATTTTGATTAAGGTGTTTACATGTTTGTACTGCACTTCAATAATGCAACTAAAATAGGAATACTCCTCGTCTACTCCACGATTTCTGTTTAGTTCGATTATGACTTTAGTCGGATTAAGGTCATTAATCAGACTCTTAATCAGAGTATTATATTAATTGTATTAAAATCAGATTGTTGGTGTCTATTGGTGTATATTCATATGTAAATTTTGTTTCACATTCCTTTATAAAATGAAAAAAATATACAACTTGATTTTAGTTGAAAGAGCATTTGATGTATTTGATCAGCCATTATCTTTGAAACAAAAGAGGCTTTCATACATAACCAGGTCCAAAATGAGTCAGTACTGAAAAAAAAAAAAAAAAACATTATTTTTTTTAATCTTAACTTTATAACGTAGAATAATAGTAATAATAATGCTTTTTTGTGTAAATTACACTAAATTACACTTTTAATAAACCATTAAAATGCACTGGTAATTATGTGCCAGGACATTCTTATGTAGCTAAAGGCAAATGTATTGTTTGTAGCTGCGTCTGAAATCACATACTACTCGAGTAGGTTCTACGTTCAAATTTGAACTTCATTCACGACGGTTAGAAAAGTACGTTCTATGTAGTATGAATATGAATTTTTACATACTACATCCACTGTTTGTCATTATCACATGACCTACCCACATCAGTTGTCGCTTTACTCCTATTTATAAATATACATCTGTGGTGGTTGGACTGTGGAGGTTGCCTGGAGGGGAGAGGTGTCTAAACACATCAGCCAGTCACATGGGTACCTCAGGGATCAGTTCTTGGTCCCCTTCTATTCTCACATGAACTACAGTACCTACATCACATGCATCGCTTCACTCCCATTTATAAATTTACTTTTGTTTTGGTTCGAGTCTTACCTCAACGGAATATCTTTCAGTGTTTCCTGGAGGTTAGAGGTATCCATAACACATCAGCTGATCGCAGGGGTACCTCAGGGATTAGTTCTTAGTCCCCTTCTGTTCTCACATGATCTACATCAGTTGAATCACTTCACTCACATTTATAAATTCACTTCTGCGACGAGAGTCTTACTTCATAGACAGATTTTTTCAAGGTTGCCTGGAGGGGAGAGGTGTTCAGAACACGTCAGCCAGTAACAGGGGTACCTCAGGGATCAGTTCTTGGTCCCCTTCTATTCTCATATTACCTACAGTACCTAAATCAGTTGTGTCACTTCACTCCCATTTATAAATTCACTTGTGTTTTGGTTTGAGTCCTACCTCACCGGAATATCTTTCAGTGTTTCCTGGAGGTTAGAGGTGTCTATAACACATCAGCTGGTAACAGGGGTACCCCAGGGATTAGTTCTTAGTCCCCTTTTTTTCTTACACTATGTACCTACATCAGTTGAGTCACTTCACTCCCATTTATAAATTCACTTCTGTGGTTGGAGTCTTACCTCACCGGCAGATCTTTCAGGTGTCCAAAACACATCAGCTGGTCACAAGGGTACCTCAGGGATTAGTCCTTGGTCCCCTTCTATTCTCAATTTGCACCACATCACTTGGACACAAAATATAAATTTCTGGCATTTTTCAATGAGATTCATTTGCTTTACTGTTTCTGTAAGAACAGTCTATAAAGGCTCCACCCTCTTTGTAAAAGCAGTGGCTCATTTGCATTTAAAGGCACGCACTAACCCAAAAAAGGTGCAAATTTTAACAGCTGTAATAAATAATATATTAAGTATTTTGTGCTGAAACTTCACAGACACAATCTAGGGACATCAGAGATTTATTTCACCTCTTATGAAATGAAAGATGCACTAAAGTAAACGCAGCCTGAGCTGGCAGAAGGTGTTCTCAGTGCTGGGAATGGAGAGCAGCTGTGTGTGGAAATGTCTTGAAATGCGCATATTTGAGTCCCTCTGCTTGCACTCATGTGTGTGTGTTTTTTTGTGATTTGTTCCACAGGAAAACCCAGCACAGCTCTCTGGACCAGAGCTCACCACCTCAGACAGGGATTTCCACTTACAACCACCCGGTGCTGGGAATGTACGACCCCAAAGATGACTTCCCGCTCCGCAAGACAGGTAAAACTGAAGCCCTTCTTTCCAAACGTCTCCATGATTTTTAGTTCGCTTGCTTAAGAGCAGTTCAGGTTTACTTATTCAGAGTGGCTTCCAGACGACTTGGAACAAACTCAGCGACCTTTGCTTCCATTGACGCTTGTGGAAACGCTGCCTTTTTTTTTTTCCCTCGCGCTGATGCAGAAGCCGGTTTCTCACACTCACATACAACTGTAAAAGATTGTAGATCAACTTGCGGCTGGAAAACATGCAGAAACGGTTGACTGACTTGAACTTGATTAGGGGAAAAATAAGATATTAAATTAGTTTTGTTTCATTTTTTCATTCGTTTGGTTTTCAGTCATTTTGCTTTGGTAAATGTACTTTTTTGTCCTTTTAATTAGTAATTTTTTTAATACTTTATTGTTTGTTTACATTTATTTCAATTATTTTTTTGTTTCCTTTTTTTCCCCAGTAAATATTTTGACATTTTAACCTTTATACTTTTAAACGTTTCAGTTTATTATGGCTTTTATTTTTCTAGCATTTTTTTCAGTCACCAAAATTTGTAATTTTGCTTTAATTCTGATTAATTATTTAGTTAGGTATTCTTTCTGAAAGAGCTTTATATTACAAGCAATACTATGTATATGCTGCTCATAAACACACACACACACACACACACACACACACACACACACACCAACATTAAATTTAATCAAACCAACATTAAATAAAAAAAAAAAACAATTCTTAAAAACGTAAAAACAAATGCAATATTTCAAACTTTAAATTTAATTAAATTAATAAATAAATGTATCTTTTGATTTAGTTAGCAAATTTTTTTTTATGTACATTTATGCAGTTTATTTATTTACTTTATTTTAAATATTTCAGCGTATTATAGCTTTTAGCATTATTTCAGTAACCAAAATTTGTGTATACTAATATATATATATATATATATTAGTTATTACCTCTGATTAATTCTTTAGTTATTAATTATTTCTGAAACGGTTATAAGCAATACTATATACAGGTTTGTGTTGATGTGTGTATTCAAATGATTAAATCTAGTAAAAAATAACTGCCGCAATGTACAATGAATGCACAAATCAAAATGAATTGATAACATAAAAAAAATCTCAATTAATCTTTTTTATGTCATTGACTAGAGTAAACGTAGCCAGAGCTGGCAGAAGTATGTTATATTAACATTTTGATAAAAAATTAATTACAAATTAATTGATTTAAAATTAATTTTACATTTAAATATTCATTCATTTATCCATCCATTCATTTTCCTTCGGCTTAGTCCCTTTGTTCATCAGGGGTCGCCACAGTAGAATGAACCGCCAAGTTATCCAGCATATGTTTTACACAGCGGATGCCCTTCCAGCTGCAACCCAGTACTGGGAGACTTCCATACACACTCATTCAGAGACACACTCACCCACTACGGCCAATTTTGTTTTACCCAATTCATCTATACCACATGTCTTTGGACTGTGGGGGAAACCGGAGCACCCGGAGGAAACCCACGCGAACATGCAAAATCCACACAGAAATGCCAGCTGACCCAACTGGGACTCGAACCAGTGACCTTCTTGTTGTGAGGCGACAGTGCTAACCACTGAGCCACCGTGTCACCCTAATTTTACATTTATTTTTAAAATATTTGGGGTTTTGATTTTAAATGGAGTTAATACGTTTTAGTACCTCCACTCTACTTGCTAGATGGCATTATAGACTCATATCGTATTAGACTCCTATCCTAGCAGACCATACTGGAAAGTTTTCTCCTTTTGATCAGAGAAAGGTGTCCAGATAGAGAGTTTGAGCAGGTTGGCATCTGCAGTGTGTTAAGGCTGGCATCGGCCCTGTGTTCACTCTGAAGTGTGTGTTCAAGAACTCGCACTCAAGGGCAGCTCCTATGCACACTCACTTTGGGCTGCTTTAGGTGGCGTTTGGCCTCTGTGCTCATTAATCACACTGGAAATGGGCCTGTCAGGAGGTGCGGTACAGCCTGCCCTGGGCCTTCAGCACACACTGAGCTCCGGTGAGACCTGCGTAATTACAGGAGCAGCAGGAGGAGGAGACGAGGAGAGCATTAAAGGCAGAGCTGCTTCAGTCTCCACTGTATACAGTACAGCAGCCTCATCATGACCTCCAGATCCACATCATCACAACGGATCACATTCTGGGGTTTTTTGTTTGTGTTTTTTTGTGTAGAACATTTTTAACAAATTTGGTCAACATCATACTTTTTAACACAATCTCATGGCAATTCGTAACTTTTTGATTTAGCTAATTAACTAATTCGTATGAATGCGTACGATCCCATTCGCACAATTTAGTACGATTTGCTCATCCCGCGATGACGGTTGGGTTTAGGGGTGTGGTTTGGTGCCACACCTCCTTTTTAACATCGTACTTTTTCATACAACTGAACTCATACGAATTAGCCACTAAGCTGACAAAGCGTAAAATACTTACGTGTCCTCGTGAGATCAGGCTATACTTTTTGTCACTTCAAAAATATTTTGCAGTTTGATTTATTTTTATTATCCTTTTTTTGTATTGTTTAAATGTTATGCAGTGTAATGATATCAAGGTTAATTGTAACCATAAAACTAAAGCTTTTTTTTTACTTGAAAGCAAACAAACATTAAGTAAAATAAATCTAATAAAATGCTTAAAAATTTAAAAGCAAATGTTTAAAACTTTATAAATTATTTTAACTATAAATGAACTTTTGTTTGATTTAGTTAACAAAAGTTTTATTTTTATGTACTTTTATGTAGTTTATTTGTTTGTGTTGTTTTTTTATTAAGATAGCGTGCTGTCACTTTTTTATTTTATTTATATATTTATTTTCATTTTTGTATTATTGTTTTAATGTAGTGTAATGATATCAGGTAAATTAAAACTATAAAGCCAAAGCTATTTTTGTTGCTTGAAATCAAATGAACATTAAGTTAAAAAAACAATACTTAAAAACGTTCAAACATGAAAACGTAATTAAATAAGTTTTATTTTTATGTACTTTAGTGTAGTTTATTTACTTGTTTGTTTATTTGTTTTTATAAAATATTTTATTATTATAGTAAATAGTAAAATAGTATATAATAATGTCATTAAAACATTAAAAAACATACTTTTTGTCACTTAAAAAACCCCAAATAGATCTCCCTGTGTTGGCGTGGGTTTCCTCCGGGTGCTCCGGTTTCCCCCACAAGTCCAAAGACATGCGGTGTAGGTGAATTGGGTAAGCTAAATTGTCCGTAGTGTATGAGTGTGAATGGGTCTGT
>CAIGQW010053321.1:295377-308159 GCA_903798125.1 Danio choprae
TGTGTGTGTGTGTGTGTGTGTGTGTGTGTGTGTGTGTGTGTGTGTAATAGTATATGATGAGTGTATTGTGTTGACTTTAAAAATGATAAAATATTCAATTATAATAAATAGTTTCAGCATTAGTAGTTTACTATGACGTTTTTGTTAAAAAAATTTTTTTACGATTTCATGATATCTCATAACCAAGTTTTAACAAACACTTCTGCACTTGTTGTATATTGTTGCAATTCTATAACATAATTGATGCGACACATTTTCTTCATTTACAGATATTGTTATATACTGTGGATACATTTTTTGCAACATGTTTACAGTCGCTAAATTACTGGTGTTGTGATTTACATTATCATTATCTTAGTCAAAATAAAGGAGTTAGCCTGTGATCCCCTCCGCAGGATTCTTTCAGCTTACAGTCTTTTTCTCTCTGTTCACACACACGTACAGGTGGCATCAGGCCAGCAGGATGGTGACAGGATGGCAGTGCCAGGCTTACAGCCAGGAATCCCCATAACCACTCCGTTCATGCCAGGAGCCCACCTGCCGTCATACCTGGCCGCCTCCAGCTTGGAGCGGGAAAGCGGCTCGGCTCACAACACTCTCCTCCAGCATATGGTGCTTCTGGAGCAGTCGGCTGCTCAGAACTCCCTGGTCGCAGGTCAGTCGCTGGCATAACAATAAATAATATTAATATCAATTGATGTTACAGGGTGTCCACAGGGTCTTAATATGTCTTAAAATATCTTACATTTCAAAAACAAAATTTCAAAGGTTAAAGATAAGAAAAAATTTGCGTAGACTACGATGGAAACACTTTTACCGAACAAATTCCAGTATGCGCATTAAAAAGTAATGTGATTTTGTTATAAGAGAGCATGTGACGATAAAAATGTGTGTGAATGGACAAACCAGGGTGACACAGTGGCTCAGTGGTTAGCACTGGCGCCTCACAGCAAGAAGGTCGCTGGTTTAAGCCCCGGCTGGGTCAGTTGGTATTTCTGTGTGGTATTTCTGAGTTTGCATGTTCTCCCCGTGTCTGTGTGGGTTTCCTCCGGGTGCTCCGGTTTCCCCCACAGTCCAAAGACATGCGCTATAGGTGATTTGAATAAGCTAAATTGGCCGTAGTGTGTGTGTGTGTGTGTGAATGAGAGTGTATGGGTGTTTCCCAGTAATGGGTTGCAGCTGGAAGGGCATCCGCTGTGTGAAACATATGCTGGATATTAAAGCCCAGACAGCAGCTGAAATCTCTCAGTAGTTCTTCAGCAACCCTTTGCCCTTCGTCAGTGTAAATTAATATTAGCTGCTTCAGTCCAACATCTACATTATCAGGATGATGAAGATGAAACCAGGGTGGACATTTCAGCAAGACAATGATCCAAAACACAGCCAAGTAAACTCTCAAATGCTTCAAGAGAAAGAAAATCAACCTGTAGAATTGCCCAGACAACCAGCAGACTTGAATCCATTATAAAATACAAATTAAAGATAACATTGGATAGACGAGACCCACAGAACCATCAAGATTTTTTACACTGTTGAAGGCTGTAAAAAACTGACACCTGAGCATTTTATGTGACTTCATTCTCCATATGAGAGTCGTCTTTAAGCTGCCATCACCAAAAAAAACCTTTTATATAAAGTATTAAATACGTTTCAGTAGTTTAGTACTTTCTCCTTGTGTCATTCCATTGTTATTATACATAACTAATTTTTCAGATTTGTTTTGTTTTGTTTTTATGTTTGTATTGTTTGTGTTTTTACCAAAATCTGGTTCAATTCCATGTCAACAGCTACTTTAGAAGTATTATTCCCAGGCAAAAACATGACGTGTTCAATACCTATTTTCCCCACTGTATATATATATATATATATATATTAAATATAAGAATATTATGTTTATTTTCTTAAATATTCATATATTCACATATTGTTTTAAAGATAGTCAGAAACTAGGTATGTTCAATTTAAGTAAGTTATTCAAATTATTTAGCATTATATTATAGGTTTTATTTCACATTTTTTTAAAGATATCCGTAAACCAGGATTGTGATTTAATATTCAAAAATTGTTGATTTCTTTGAATACTCATTGCCACAAATTACCTAGAATCATCCGACACACTTTACCCCACTGCTCTCATTTTAGATTTATTTAATTAATATTAATAAATAATGAACCACCTTTGAGTGTCATATTGATTAAATTTGTTCCTCGCACGGTTTGTTTATCCTCCTAATGCACCCATATTTCTCCTATTTGTCACATCATTTCCCATTAAAATCTCTGAATTGCCATCCCTCTGATCAGACAGGGGCCCCGGGGCCTTGCAGAATCATAATCTCCCTGCAGACCTCATGCATTTACTGGTTGTAATTAGCGTAGCATACAGTACGTTATGCAGCGCCCTTTATAAAATGCTTTCAATTTCTCGCAATACGCACTAAGGAAGGCTCATTTTAATCAAATTAGTCAAAGGCGGGTGTTAATTAGCCTCCTGATGTGCCAGGAAGGGCTTCAGGAGAGACGTGAGAGAAAGACTGGCAGAAAGAAGAGGTCAATAATACTGATCTGAGACGCCTCGCTGGCGTAGTCACCTCTGAATAATGATTTGTGCCATCAAAAAAAAAAAAGCTTCACCCTTTTCTCCGCCTCCTGTTGTCAACTAGCCAATCCAGTTTTTTGCTATAACACAGCTATTGTTGTGATGATTATCAAACATTCAGTGTTGTAGAGGCAAAGGTGGATGTTGGTACATTCATAATAATCTCATACTGAACTGTTTGTTGAATGGTGTTTTGTGATGTCACTCTTTATGATCAGATGACATGCAGAGAATTTCATAATTAAGAAATTAAGAGATAATTAAGGATTATATTTTATATAAATGTTAATTTTAATGTATATTTATACACATATATTATAATGTGGATGGATGGATGGATGGATGGATGGATGGATGGATGTATATATAGATGGATGGATGGATGTATATATAGATGGATGGATGGATATATAGATTGATATATAGATGGATGGATATATAGATTGATGTATAGATGGATAGATGAATTGATGTATAGATGGATGGATGGATGGATATATAGATGGTTGGATGGATGATTGAATTGATGGATAGATGGATGGATATGTGGATAGATAGATGGATGGATGGATGGATATAGATGGATGGATGGATATCCACCAGAGATGGGTTGCAGCTGGAAGGGCATCCGCTGCGTAAAACATATGCTGGATAAGTTGGCGGTTCATTCCGCTGTGGCGACCCCAGATTAATAAAGGGACTAAGCCGAAAAGAAAATGAATGAATGAATGTTGCTTAAGTTTTAGAATTTTTAGTTTTTTTATATATAAATTTCATACACAATTGTCATACATTCAATTATTCTGGTTGAATTATTAATAGCATAATATATATATATATATATATATATATATATATATATGACACAGAATTACGTCCATTTTATTGTACAGAATAATATCCTATTAAATTACATTACATGTAAAAATACATTTTTAATGTTATTATATTATATGTTATATACAATTGCTATATATAATTATTATATAATATATAGTTAAAAGCAATTGTTTTATATTATTATGTATTAATATTTGTATTTCACATTTCAATTATCATTTATTTATTTAAATATATAATTTTTTACATTGATTGCTTTTTTTTACAATACACTCGAGTTGTTGCACATTTTTGTTGCATGTGAACTTAAAATGGCTTTAACTTTTAAGAAAAAAGATCTAAAGATCTCTATTCTCTTCCATTCAGTTTCACTCCTTTAATATTTCAAAAGGCAACTTGTCAGTTCTCTTAGCAATGTGCATTAGATGTTTCATAAGCGATCCCAATCCTCCAGTCTGCCGTGTAAAGCTGAGACAGCAGTGCGTTTAATCTCGGCCCATGTATTGAGGAAACTGAGCCCCTGGAGAGCAGCAGCAGGCGAGGTGTTAATTAGTTCAGAGCCGAGTGCTAACTAGAATCTGCTGTGTAACCCAAAGCCCGTGTGTTTTGTTTTTTATTTTTATTTTTTTACCCCAGGTTTGTCAGGTGTTCCCCTGCAGTCTCATTCCATCCACAAGCTCCGGCAGCATCGGCCTCTTGGACGCACCCAGTCGGCGCCGCTGCCCCAGAACTCCCAGGCTCTGCAGCAGTTGGTGGTTCAGCAGCAGCACCAGCAGTTCCTGGAGAAACACAAGCAGCAGTTCCAGCAGCAGCAGCTCCACATCAGCAAGGTAAAGCAGCTCTTCTGTGGCTCCCCCTGTCACTGCAGGATGCCCTTATGAGGTCAGACTGGAAGCCCACTTCCTGAGTGTCTGTGTTTGTGTGGCTGCAGACTGAATGCACACTTTCTGATGGTTATTTCATTTATACACTACCTGGCAGTCTTGTTGCCTATCTAAGTTTTAGGAACAAAAAAATAATGACTTTACTTCTATAAGTGGCTTATATGAAAGGCAAAGGCCTCTAGATTATGCTTATTTTACCTAAATAAAATATGATCATGCCTTGATTTTTAAATTATTTAAATAGGACAGTAAGCTTTTGTCACTTAACAGAAATAATGTACAGTATAAAATATAAAGTCATATAAAAAATGGTGCAGTGGAAACAGAATTAATATTGTGTATGACTCCCATGTGCTTGGACGACTGCATGACTCAAATAACTTATTAATAAAGTCATCTGGAATGGTAAAGAAAGCGTTCTTGCAGGCCTCCCAGAGTTCATCAAGATTTTTTGTATTCATCTTGCCATCAGCTCAATAATGTCCATGTCTGGTGACTGGGCTGGCTAATCCTGGAGCACCTCGACCTTCTTTGCTTTCAATAACTTTGATGTGGAGGCTGAAGTATGAGAAGGAGCACTATCCTGCTGAAGAATTTGCCCTCTCCTGTGGTTTGTAATATAATTGGCAGCACAAATGTCCTGATACCTCAGGCTGTTGATGTTGCTATCCAGTCTGCAGATCTCTTGCACGCTCCCATACTGAATGCAACCCCAAGCCATGATTTTTCCTTTCCAAACTTGTCACTTTTCCAACTGATCAACGAGAAGTCAAACGATGTTTCTTAGTGATTGGTTGCAGCTGGAAGGGCATCCGCTGCATAAAACATATGCTGGATAAGTTGGCAGTTCATTCTGCTGTGGCTATCCCTGATTAATAAAAGGAACTAAGCCGAAAAGTAAATGATTGAATGAATGAATGCTCCAGGATGAGCTTCAGAAATCATCTCAGAGCTGCTTGATTTGTTCCATAAACTTTCACTAAAAAATGTGAAATCTCTATAAGGAAAATGCTTGCAGTGTTGCTGGATGCTGGGATCCATTGACTTCAATAATATTCTTTTTTTTTTCTACCATGGGAGTCAACAGCGACCAGCATTCTTCAAAACATCTTCTTTCGTGTTCAACAAAAGAAAGAAACTCATAAAGGTTTAAAACCACATGAGTGAGAATATTAGGTGAACTATCCCTTTAATTCATAAACTATTTGCAATACATAACCTTGCAATTTTGTCAACATTTCCAACTTTTTGCTCCAGGATCTACTTCAGAATCATCTCAGAGCTGCTTGATTTGTTCCAAAAACTTTCATTAAAAGAATGGGAAATATCCATGAGAAAAATGCTTGCAGTGTTGCTGGTTGCTGGGATCCATTGACCTCCATAGTAATTTATTTTTTCCCTACCATGGGAGTTGACATTCTTCAAAATATCTTATTTTGTGTTCAACAGAAGAAAGAAACTAATAAAGGGTTAAAACCACGTAAGCGAGAATAGATGTTTTTTGTTATTTTTAATACTTTTGTAGTTGAACTATCCCTTTAATTCATAAACTAATTGCAATACATAACCTTGCAACACTTCCAACTTTTTGCTCCAGGATGAACTCAATGCTTGATTTGTTCCATAAACTTTTATTTAAAAAAAGTGAAAATGCTTGCAGTGTCCCATAACCGACCGGTTTGATTGAGTGTTGGCTCATTCATGATCCTGCTGTGTTTTTTGGGATTGTTGCTCTTTCTCCACCCGCATCACAAATGTGCATTATAGATTAGTTATGGGCTTAATCGGTCCCGGCACACAAACATGTCCAAGTGAGATCACTGGGTGTGGATCACCTTCAGGGATAAACTCAGCAGATGTCAGAGGAATTGAATGTTTTTCGAGCATTTACACGGTTTTAGATAGTACTCGGTTATGTTTTAAGAGTTTGCTGGGAGATGCAAAAAAAAGCAGATGTTGTGAATCTGTGCATGAGGCTTTCTGAAAATAGGTCAAGTGCATGACTTCTGTGGACTTTGTTTTGGCATTTATGCAGTATTTTTAGGCGGGGATAAATGTTAAAATATGCTAATATGTTATGTAGATGTACATGTGTCCAAGATGGAAATGGGCTTTCTGGCATCAAAGCAATACAAATGTAAAAATACTTTATTATTATTATTATTATTATTATTATTATTATTATTATTATTATTATTATTATTATTAATAATAATAATAATAATAATAATAATAATAATAATTTATCTATTTATTTATTTATTTATTTATTTATTTATGTATTTATTTATTTATTTATTTTATTTTTCCATAAATTACATTTTTCATTGTTTATTGTTTTTCCTTTTTCACTATGATTCACTGTAACAATAGTTTATAAACAAGAAATAAACAAAACCATAAATTTAATACATAAATAAATAATAAATCTAGTCAGGCATGTATTTATATTATTATTATTATTATTATTATTATTATTATTTTTATTATTATTATTATTATTATTATTATTACTTTCATACATTTAATTAAATTTTTTTTGTATTTTTTCTTAATTTTTTACTTTGATTCACTGTTGTTTTAAGCAATAAATAAACAAATTAATAAAAAAAACAATAAATAAAAAAATATAGTCAGGCATATATTTATTTTATTTATTTATTTATTATTATTATTATTATTATTATTATTATTATTATTATTATTACTACTACTACTACTACTACTACTACTACTACTACTATCTTCATACAATTAATTTAAGTTTTTCTCTTCTTATTTTTTGCTATGATTCACTGTAACAGTATAAACTATGAATAAACAAACAAATAAATAAAATAATTAAATAAGTAATTAAAAAATACAATAATAAATCTAGTTAGGCATATATTTTATTATTATTATTATTATTATTATTATTATTATTATTATTGTTATTATTATTACTACTACTACTACTACTATCATACAATTATAATTTGTTTCTTAATTGTCACTATGATTCACTGTAACAATAGTGTATAAACAATAAAGGAACAAACACATAAATTAAATAATAAATAAATCAATCAATCAATCAGTCAAGTCAGGCATATTTAGAAAATAATCATTTAAAACATATTAAAAGGCATATCAAACCTGCAAAAGAGTAATTCATTGTCATTTAGTTGTTATACTATAACAAATAACAAATACATTTGCAACAATTTCAAAAAATCTTTTTTTTACATTGTCATTATGGGGTATTGTGTGTAGAATTTTGAGGAAATAAATGAATTTAATCCATTTTGGAATAAGGCTGTAACATAAAAAAATGTGGAAAAAGTGAAGCGCGATGAATATTTTCCGAACGCACTGTATATTATAAATTTTTTTTATTTCTTTTTAAAATGAAATATGTGAAACATTGAAAAAGACACTGTACTTGCATTTAATATGCTTTAATTTAATAGGCAGCAGCAAAGTAAACATCAACGTTCTTTGAAATGTGTCAGTTTAATCTTTTAATAATACAGGCATTGCTTATTAGAAGCTCAGCTGCTTTTTCTTATCATTGTTTACCAGTGAAATGACGTAAGAGTCGGTGAATCATGACTGAATTCAAATGGACTAATTAATATTCATGACTTAAGCAACACCTGCTAAAGTTTGTGTGCTTAATCCAATGACAAAAAGGTTTAACATTTGGAAACAACCTAAGATGTTTAAGGCTGATTATTGAACTTTTACGTTTTTAAGCTTTCATAAATTTCTGTTTTTGAATATGTGCTGCCAGGTTTAGAATAATTCCTGTCATTTTGGATTTGTGTTGTTCTCTTTACAATGAAGTGTTAGGTGTAATTCACTGCTACATTTGTTGCGACTGTCGTGGATTAGCATTTTAGTTTCTGTTCTGCTCATGATGTAGAACTTAAGCCAAATTTTGTGTAGCTTTGCTGGCAGATTTAAATGACCTAATTAATATTCATGAGGCAAGCCACACCTGCTATACCTTGTGTTCTGAGACACTGATGCTCATGAAATAACACTCTAACCATTGAGTTGCATAATAGGAAAAACAAATACTATAGTTGTCATAGTTGTATATAATGTCTGTAGTTAACTATAATGTCAATAGTTACAGGTTTCCAACATTTTTCAAAATACAGTGCTCAGCGTATACGAGTACAGCCCATTTTGCAAATGAATATTTTTATCCATTTCTCAGTGAATATGGGTAATATATATTGGTGCATTTGAACAAAACAGATTTATTAAACAGATATATTTATTAAAATAATATTTTAGTCACAGAACATCTTTAGAAATGGAAAGATAATACATTTAATTTATGTAAAATATTGCCAAAAAAAATTACAAACTACAACAATTCAACAAAAGTGCATATAATTTTTATTTCTCTTGATTTTTGCTGTTTTTAAATATTTTATTTAATATTTTTAACTTTTACATATATACATTTGGGCTACTCATTTTTGAACCATTATTGTCAGTTATTTTGTTAGATTAGCTCCAGATTTGGCTTCAGTACTGACTAAACTAATGTATATGCACAAATATAATATTGTAAAGCATCCTATAGAAAATATTCATTTAAATGAGAGATTTGTGGGGGTGTACTCATATATGCTGAGCACTGTATCTTCATTTTTAATATTCATCTTTAGTTATTTACTTTTTATACAGAAGAACAGGTGTTCAGGTTGCAAGTGTTTATATCAATAAATAAGGAAATGTCAATTTTAGCGCTGTCCTTTTAACCGTCATTGCTTACCTTTGTTTACCAATAGGACAACATGAGGCTGGGTAAATGATGACAGATTGTCATGTAAATGTTTTTCTATTGTAGTTTATGCACTGTAAAAAAATACTGTAAAATATACAGTAACTTACAGGCAATTTTGGTTGCCAGTAAGGCTACATTTACGAGCACAATGTAAATTAATAATTACAATTTACTCTAAGATTTACAAGCTTACTGGCAACTGAAATTAACAGCAAAACTAAATTTACAAGCACAATGTAAATTAATAATTACAATTGGCAATAAAATTTACAGTAACTTACTGGCAATTTTGTTTGCCAGTAAAACTATATTTACGAGCGCAATGCAACTTAATTACAATTTACTCTAAAATTTACAGTAACTTACTGGCAATTTGGGTTGCCAATAAGACTGTACATTTACGAGCACTATGTAAATTATTCATTCATTCATTCATTCATTTTCATTTCGGCTTAGTCCCTTTATTAATCTGGGGTCGCCACAGCGGAATGAACCGCCAACTTATCCAGCATATGTTTTTACGCAGCGGATGCCCTTCCAGCCGCAACCCATCTCTGGGAAACATCCATACACACCCATTCACACTCATGCACTACGGACAATTTAGCTTACCCAATTCACCTGTACCGCATGTCTTTGGACTTGTGGGGGAAACCGGAGCACCCGGAGGAAACCCACGCCAACACAGGGAGAACATGCAAACTCCACACAGAAAGGCCAACTGACCCAGCCGAGGCTCGAACCAGCGATCAGCGACCTTCTTGCTGTGAGGCGAACGTGCTACCCACTGCGCCACTGTGAGGCCTCACTATGTAAATTAATAATTACAATTTACTGTAAAGCTTACAATAACTTACTGGCAAGTTTGGTTGCCAGTAAGACTGTAAATTTACAAACACATTGTAATTTAACAATACAAGTTTACTCTAAAATTTACAGTAACTTATTGGCAATTTGTGTTGCCGTTAAGACTGTAAATTTCTAAGCATGATGTAAATGAATAATTACAATTTACTCTAAAACTTACAGTAACTTGTTGGCAATTTGTGTTGCCGTTAAGACTGTAAATTTACAAGCCGAATGTAAATCAATAATTACAATTTACTGTAAAATTTACAGTAACTTACTGGCAGTTTTGATTGCTAGTAAGACTACATTTTTTGAGGACAATGTAAATTAATAACAACAATTTACTCTAAAATTTACAGTAACTTACCGGCAATTTTGGTTTTGCTTTATTTACAAGCAAACTGTAAATTAATAATTACAATTTACTGTAAAATTCACAGTAACTTACTGGCACTAAATTAATAATTACAATAGCAATATAAAAGTACAGCACAATTGTAGATATTTATTTAGTGTGCTTGTAAATTTACAGTCTTGCTTTCAACCAAAATTGCCAGCAAGTTACTGTAATTTTTATTTATTATTTTTTTTAACAGTATGCGCTTTTCTTTTTATCTGGTAAAAGGTTTATCCAATGTTTTTTATGCGCAACTTAGCGTTTACATTAAGCATTTATGCACATTTTCAAAATATGCATTTAAAATAGGTGGGGAAAAAATGTAAAGTGTAATTCACCTGGTATAAGCATGCAGCATGTTCACTAAGCTGCAGGGAGAGATTGAGAGATGACGAGTACGTGGAGAAAAACAAAGAGCAGAATATGAAAAAAAGAGAGAAAAGAAAAGCTTGTTTGGAATGAACAGGGATGAGGCAATTGCTGAGCGCTCTGACGTCAATTATGTTCCCTCGGCACAGTGCCAGGGGGCTGTGTTTATAACAGACTCTAGTATATGTGTGTGTGTGCGTGCGTGGGGAGGGGCTAGAGATGTCATTGCCACAGTGATAGGGTTAGACAGCTGTCACAACGAGAACTTAAGCCGAGAGGACAGTTTCTTTTGTTCCTGTTGTTCCAGGAATATTATTTAAAGAGGTCCTGTGTTATGCCTGTTATACCTAAAGCTTTCTTTCGTGCGCATTTCTTTCTGTTTGAGCATGAAAAAGATTCAATGTTACAAAGCACAGAGTCACTCCAGAGACAGTTATTGGGTATGTCAGTACACAGTGTTTTGGAACTCCCTCAAACACCACGACTGTAGTTTTCTTCTGGGAACAAAGACGTCACAGTATCTCGATTGTAAATAATGTTCACCCGAGGGAGCAGAGCCTGTTTGAGTTGTGCTGCTATTGTCTTAATATCCAAGAGATGCAGTTTTACAGATCCAGGATTAACTGTTGCGTACATGTACAAACATAACTTACATGAAAACAAAACACATAGTAATTTATTGTAAATTCTATTGTGCTTTTAAACCATATAGTAAAGGGTATTATACTGTATTGTATTACAATATTGTTAGTTGCAGCAGAGTCTACAGAGTTTCAAATATCAAAGTTTAAAGAAATATATGCGAACAAAAGCAGTAATAAATATCATCATATAAGTGGATAAATGTTGGTGGTTCCCAAACACATACCTGCGGACCCTCAGCACAGTACGTTTTCTGTTCTTCATTAACAAGATCTGAAAAGTGTGTGTCAGGCAAAGGAGGCTATAACTTTAGTTTTATTTTATTTATTTATTTATTTATTTATTTATTTATTTATTTATTACTCAAGTAATTAAGGGCAATAATATTCTTTGTTATTTAAAATGATTGTTTTTGTTATTTAAAATGATAACATTGTTATGAACTATTATTAAAAACTAGTACTGTTTAATTCAATTCAGTTCAAGTTTATTTATGTAGCGCTTTTTGCAATATTTAGCTTGAATCTAATTGTATTATCTTTCAATTTCTAAATATGTTTGGTGACTAAAATATTATTTTAATAAATATATCTGTAAATATATTTGTTTAAATGCACCAAAATACATTGCCTATATTCACTGAGAAATGGATTAAAAAAATCTTTTTCAAAATGGGGTGTACTCAATTATGCTGAGTACTGTGTATATGTATATATATATATATATATGTAATTATGTTATTCTAAATTGAATCAACAGTATTGCGGAATAAATCAATAGGTCAGATAGTTTTCAAAATTATAATATCAGAAAATATTTATGAAAATATTTATAAAAAATAATATTTTAGACAGTACGATTATTTCATATAGTCTTTGAAATATGTTATATTTTATATATTTATATATATATATATATATGTTATGTTATGTTATGTTATATTATATTATAAATATATATATATATATAATATTCATTCATTCATTCATTTTCTTTTCGGCTTAGTCCCTTTGTTAAGCAACTTATCCAGCATATGTTTTACGCAGCGGATGCCCTTCCATCTGCAACCCATCACTGGGAAAATATATAATATTCTTAGATGAATAAAATAATTCAAAATAACAACATTTAATAGAAAAAAAGAAATTCATAGAAGTCTGCATAATCTATGATTAAATAAAAGTATTAAATTTCCTTCCAGAAAAAAAATTAGACCCACATGTTTTACATGGTTGTAATATAACTGCATAATAGTGAATTTCGCTCTAAATGGTGGTGTGCTCCACTGAAACGATACATTTTTAACTACAGAAATTAACTTATGGTGAGTTTGTCATATGTTTCTCTGTCAGATGATGGCGAAACCGAGCGAGCCGAGTCGACAGCACGAGAGCCACCCAGAGGAGACAGAAGAGG
>CAIGQW010053321.1:324535-343534 GCA_903798125.1 Danio choprae
GTGTGTGTGTGTGTGTGTGTGTGTGTGTGTGTGTGTGTGTGTGTTCTCTGATGATGATGAATGAATGGATAGACTTGTTCTTCAGTGCTGAGTGGACAGTGTCAGCCACACTCTTTCACGGCTCTGGAAGAGGAAATACTCATCCTCACTCCTCTCATTCTGCTGCATATCAATGATTCAGATGGAAAGTGAATCATGAATGGAGAGGCACTTCATGTGGAAGTGTATGGTGTAGTCTTGCTTTTGGCTTTGATATATTCATACGTCAAAGGGAAATGATTGCTTTTTTTTTTCCCAAGTCTTGGCTTGCTGTATTGAGGAGAATGTGCATTGCATTCATGCATTTAAATAGCTTTATGTGAATCAACTTTCTTTGCAAGCAATGGGTTTTATCAGTTCATGCGTTGATTGATTTGAACTAGTGGCCTTGTTATAACTTGCTATGAACATTAGAAATATTTGTTATTTAGCGGTTCTTCAGGATTTATGATTCGTGAGCGTTTATTTGTGCATTCTTAATGCATTATCAGACCGCAGAAAGCTTTTTCTTTATGAAATGAATTTACTCAAGGAGGTCACCAGGAGAAATGTTCACATTTTTATCATACATTAATGTTAAAAATCTTATCTAATTTATGTTTTTATTTGTTTGAGGTTTTTAATTGTTGTTTTTTTGTTAATGAAATATGTTTGCCATACTAAAAAAAATATATATTTGCAAAATTGTTGCAAACAGTTTATATGGGCTGAATTTAAACAAACAGATTAAGTTGAACATTACTATATTTAATTTGTTTGTTTAAATTCAGTTACCTTAAAAGAGAATGTAGTAAATCCAATTAATCATTTTTTTTCAGTGCATGAAAATAGCCATGGTTGCTGACATTAATAAAATATATATATATGATATGATATGATATATGATATGATATGATATAGTAAATCACCTTTGATGATAAAAGGTTAAACAAAGTGATGTTTGTAGCAACTGACTTTGCAGTATTTAGTTTATTCTGTTTAAAATATATTGCGATATGAGTATAATTGTACAAGGTCATTTAAATAACTCTATTTGGGAAGAATTCATAATTTAACATTGACAGGGAGTCTTCATTGTATGAATAATTAAATACAATTAATATTTGTTAAAGCTTAAAAATTTGTAAAAAAAATTGTTTAAATTCGCTTGAAATGACTTTTGCTGCTTGTTGAAACAACACAATTTATAAGATTTTTTTGGGACAACTTAATTGTTTTGTTAAATCCACTTAAATTTGGAGTTAACTTATTCATGTTGTTCCAACTCAAATCGATTAAGTTGTGTGGAACACAGCATTATTTTTGTGTATACACTGTAAAATATTCAGGGTTCAACACAATTTCTTCATGTTGTCCCAACTCAAATCAGTTAAGTTAACTTGTTTTTACAAATGTAAGTGGATTTCAGCTCATTTTAAACAAGCAGCAAATGTCATTTTTAAAACAATTAGGGTTAAGCTTTGATTGTGTTTTAAACTGTTTTCTTATAATCCTAAATAGACAATGCAGATCTTGCCAGTGTTGGGGGTAACGCATTACAAGTAACGCGAGTTACATAATTACTCGTAATTACTTTTCTAAGTAACGAGTAAAGTAACGGATTACTTAAAAAAATTAAGTAATAATATTTGAGTTCTTTTTTTTTTAAATGTCACTCGAGTTACTTTTTAGATTAATTAATATGCTTTTTTAAATCGTTTGCTGGATTAAAATTAGTGAAATCACGTTGAATAATTTCACATTGAGTTATCATTGTGTAAAATAATTAAATGTAATTAATATTTGTTAAAACTTCAAATTGTATTATCTCTTTTGCCCAAATTGTTTAAATTCGCTTGAAATCTACATATACTTAAATGACTTTTGCTGCTTGTTCAAACTACTTATTGAAAAATAAGTTGAAGCAACACAATTTTGAAGATTTTTTTGGGACAACTTAATTATTTTAATTGTGTGTACACTGTAAAAAATCTAGGTGCCACACAATTCCTTCATGTTGTCCCAACTCAAGTCGATTAGGTTAATTTAACAAATTTAAGTGGATTGAACATAAAACAATAAATTCGTCCCTAAAAAAAAAGGTCAAGAATTGTATTGTTTCAGCTCATTTTAAACAGCAGCAAATGCTATTTTTTTTAATATATTAGGGTTAGGCGATGCGGTGGCGCAGTGGGTAGCACAATCAGCAAGAAGGTCGCTGGTTCAAGCCTCGGCTGGGTCAGTTGGCATTTCTGTGTGGAGTTTGCATGTTCTCCCCGTGTTTGCGTGGGTTTCCTCCGGGTGCTCCGGTTTCCCCCACAAGTCCAAAGACATGCACTATAGGTGAATTGGGTAAGCTAAATTGTCCGTAGTGTATGTGTGTAAATGAGTGTGTATGGATGTTTCCCAGTGATTGGTTGCGGCTGGAAGGGCATCCGCTGCGTAAAACATATGCTGGATAAGTTGGCAGTTCATTCCGCTGTGGCGACCCCAGATTAATAAAGGGACTAAGCCGAAAAGAAAATGAATGAATGAATATTAGGGTTAAACTTTGATTGTGTTTTTGAACTGTTTTCTTATAATCCTAAATAGACAATGCAGATCTTGCGATGTGACTATTATGGATGCACACATTGCAATATCGATGCTGAAACGATGTATTGTGCAGCCCTATTAGAAATCATATATTTTCGGAGTTAGTTATTTAAATTATGATTTATTTCTGTTATATTATATCTATTATAGCTATAATATTATTTCTCATATGACATGGTTAACTTTTTATCATCAAAAGACCAAATAGCAGACTAAAGTCCCATAATGCAATTTAAAAGTGTAAAATACACATGACTTACAAGCTGAGAAAATGTTTTGATCTTTACTTAGTTAAATATATAAATATAAATACATTTTATTATTTAATTTTGCTGCACTACTTCCAATGGATAAAAGCTACTGGCTTGAAGAATAGTGCCAAAGAAGTAAAATGACAATTTATTAGTATAAATTTCTATGATACTTAAATTAAACTTTAAACTTGTGCTATTTTCCCCCGAAAATAACTGCAAACTAATGTATGGAGAGAGAAAAAACTGAATTCAAAACTCTATTACTGTGTAATATTTTATTGTTTTTATGTTTGAAACTCTTGTTTTATCTTGTGTGTGTGTTTATGTATGCATATATTACTATGTGTGTGTGTGTGTGTCTGTGTACTAGTGTAATGTCATGACCTCAGGCAGGGCTGTTGAGAGGTACTGATAAATGGCAGGCCGTCCCGTCTGGCTGAAGTCACAGTCTTTGAGCTGAATGGTGAGAAACAGAAGGGCTCTGGACTCTTTTATGGAAATGGAACCAAATTGTTGTCTTCCTGCATCTCTAGAGCCAGAATTAGGCTGTCAGGCTGAAGATAAACTGTGCTTGTTCATTCCAACACGCTCCCCTGTCCTGCCCTGAGACCTGTGTGTCCACAACATCACTCCAATAGTGACGCTTTATTGGTGGTGTTTTGGAACTTAAATTGTTTTAAACTACACACGATATATAGTTGAAGTCAGAATTATTAGCCCTCCTTAATTATTAGCCCAACTATATATATTTTTACCCCAATTTATAGTTAACAGAGATATCTTTTCAGCACATTTCTAAACATAATAGTTTTAATAATTAATTTCTAATAACTGATTTCTTTTATCTTTGCCATGATGACAGTACATAATATTTTACTAAATATTTTTTAGGATACTAATATTCAGCTTAAAGTGACATTTAAAGGCTTAACTAGGTTAATTAGGGTAATTAGGCAAATCATTGTATAACAGTGGTTTGTTCTGTAGGGCTAATAATATTGACTAGCTAGCTCTCTGAAACTCTCACATGGTCGCCTACTGAAGCTAAGCAGGGCTGTGCCTGATCAGTACCTGGATGGGAGACCACATGGGAAACCTAGGTTGCTGCTGCAAGTGGTGTTAATGAGGCCAGCAGGGGGCACTCAACCTGCAGTCTGTGTGGGTCCTAATGCCCCAGTAAAGTAAAGCGGACTGTAAACTGCTCAGTGTGTGCCGTCTTTCTGATGAGACGGTTAACCGAGATCCTGACTCTCTGCTGTTGTTAAAAATCCCAGAATGTTCTTCGAAAAAGAGTAGGGGTTTAATCATGGCCAAATCTAGCATCATGGCCAAATTTGCCCACTGGCCTCTGCCCATCATGGCCTCCTAACCATCCCCATATCATAATTGGCTTCATCACTCAGTCTCCTCTCAACCAATCAGCTGGTGTGTGGTGTGCGGTCTGGCTCAATATGGCTGCCGTCGCGTCATCCAGGTGGCGATTGGCGATTGGTTGTGGCCTGGGTACACCAGTGACTGCTGGTTTCAGATGTATCTGCATGAGTATGAATAACCTTATAATACCTTAAAATGCCACTAGAAAGCTCATGTCTGTGTCTCGCATCTCTTTAACTAACTAAAACAAAATCTTTTATCATGCACTCTTTCTCTCTTTCATCACCAGGTTTTCTCTCTCTCTATTTCTCAATTAATTTTTTTTATTATTATTTTTAAATGCACCACAGGCTCATAATTCGTGACAAAGTCATCTTAGCAGAGCTTGAAAATAATGTTATTTTTGTTTTGTTTTTTTAACTGCCCTTCGAGCACTCATGCCATTGAAAAGCTGAATTCATAACTGTGTGTGTGTGCGTGTGTGCATGCGTCGAGAGGGAGACCTGGTAAAACCAGCACTGCTCCAGATTTCTCACTTCCGTCTTAAAGTCTTTTCTGCCTGTTGTTTCATTA
Organism: Danio choprae; assembly: GCA_903798125.1. Taxonomy (NCBI): domain Eukaryota; kingdom Metazoa; phylum Chordata; class Actinopteri; order Cypriniformes; family Danionidae; genus Danio; species Danio choprae. Next base: position 329,350 of record CAIGQW010053321.1, read on the forward strand.
ACTGCTCGTTTGGTTCTCCTCCTGATGTCGCAGAGCCGCAGATATACCTGTCCTAATATTCTCTGGGATGTTTCAAACACTTCCGCTGAAATGAGTTCAGGGTTTGCAGGTGGTTTATTGGAAAGCTGTTCTGTAAGTAGAGTATGATGATGTCTTGGAGGAGAAAGGCGTTTTTTTGGCTGTCTGTTTTCCATTTTAAAGGCCCTCTATTACTATTTCAGATGCAGTGTATAGTAAAAGTCTTAATATATTGAGGGTTTTTTAACAGTTTGAAATTTTCAAATGCATTCTGTAGTAAAATTGATAATAAAATATACATTTACATATTTTATTCATGTTTCCTTAAAAATAACATTCATTTATTTATTTATGTATTGAATTGTTTTTAGTAATTTTTTTACAATTATTTTCATTTTCATATTTTTATAAATAATTGTAAAATATATAAGGAATGCATTTTAAATGTAAATGTATTAAAAATAAAGATGAATTGCTGATGTTTGCTAAAATACTACCACATTTCTAAATAAAATTAATTATCATAAAACTTATTAAAATGTACTTTCATGTCAGTGTAGATATTTCCCTAAAAAATAACATTTATTTATTTATTTATTTATTTGTTTAATTGTTTTTAAATTATTTTCATTTGTTTATAAATCATTTTAAAAATATGTAAGAAATGTATTTGCTAAAATAGTACCACATTTCTGAATTAAATTAATTATCATAATCTTTATTAAAATGTCCCTTCATGTCAGACTTGTAGTGTAGATTTTTGTTTGCTTTGTTTTTTGCACTTTGAGCACCTGTTGATCTCTAGAGCCTCATTAATTATTCCCATTTTCACCCATGACCCCATTTAAGGGCTGAAGTGTGTGTGTGTGCGTGCGTGCGTGTGTGCGTGTACTTATGTATTACAAGGACACAAGCAAATATAGATAAATACAAACAATTATGCTTTATATTTTATTGGGAAGTCTTAATAGTAGTCAAATACAGATATTGACTAATCAAATAAATAAATAAATAACATTTAATCAAATGTAGATTAGCACTTTACAGTCTTCACTATATAAATGAAATGCAATTCATTTTTGCTAAAGCTACAAATACTTTTATTTCTTGCACCTGAATGCATTAAACTCATTTATTTTTACATAGTAAAGTAAAAAAGACATTTTAATCTAAATTAAACTAATTTAATCTTTGTTAAAGCTAAAATGCTCTCATTTCTTGCACCTGAAAGCGTTAACATCACTTACATTTACATAATAAATAAAAAAGACATTAAATTTAATGAAATAAATCTTTGTAATAGCTACAAATGCTCTCGTTTTTTGCACCTATATGCGTTAAACTCACTTATGTTTACATAGTTAAAGAAAAAAAAAACATTAACTCCACAATGGTTAAACTTTACAATTAATCTACAAATTTCTTGCATCAGATGTGACTATTGTGGATGTGCGCATTGTGATGTCGATGCTGAAATGCCATATTGTGCAGCCCTAATTAATACTCTGTATAATTAAGCCATTTTTGTATGTTGTATTATTAACAACATTCAGAGGTTTTTGTGTTTTGGTGTGTGGAGTGAAATTGTGGAATAGATTAGATCTGGAGCTCAAGCAAGTGTGACAAGTGTAAGCATATGATTTTCAGAATGTATACGGAAGAAGGACAGATTTGATTGCTGTCTCAACTGTTCATTTATTCATTCATTTTCTTTTCGGCTTAGTCCCTTTATTAATCTGGGGTCGCCACAGTGGAATGAACCGCCAATTTATCCAGCATATGTTTTACACAGCGGATGCCCTTCCAGCTGCAACCCATCACTGGGAAACATCCATACACACCCATTCACACACATACACTACGGACAATTTAGCTTACCCAATTCACCTATACCGCATGTCTTTGGACTGTGGGGGAAACCGGAGCACCCGGAGGAAACCCACGCAAACACAGGGAGAACATGCAAACTCCACACAGAAATGCCAACTGACCCAGCCGAGGCTCGAACCAGCGACCTTCTTGCTGTGAGGCGATCGTGCTATCCACTGCGCCACCGTGCAGCCCCTCAACTGTTTATTTAGTGAGAAATAAAATGTATTTGAAAAAAATTAGATGACAAAATGATGATGATGATTATTATTATTTATTGTTATGGACTGATATTATTATTGTTATGGACTGTTATTTATCATTAATGTAGAGTGGAGAAGCGGTAGGATTAAATATGCATATGCTTCCTCATATTTATTTATTTATTTATGTATTGATTTGTTTGTTTTTATTGATTTTTTTGCAATTATTTTCATTTTCATATTTTTATAAATATTTGTAAAATATATATGTATTTGCTGAAATATTTTGACATTTATAAATTAAATTAATTATCATAAAACTTATTAAAATGTCCCTTTATGTCAGACTTTTGTAGATGTTTCCTTAAAAATAACATTTATTATTTATTTATTGATTGATTTATAAAAAAGTTTTAATGATTTATTTTACAATTATTTTCATTTTTTTAAATAAATAATTGTAAAATATATAAGGAATGTATTTGCTTAAACACTATCACATTTCTAAATGAAATTAATTATCCTAAAACTTATTAAAATGTCCCCTTCATGATAGACTTGTAGCGTATCGTAAATGTTTTTATTATCATTGTTATGACTGTCATTGATGTAGAGTGGAGAACCGGTAAGATTAAATATGCATATGCTTCTTCCTATTCTGTTTCGAACATGTTTGAGTTAGCTTTGTTTTGAATTAAGTTGTATCATTTACTTTGCTTAACAATTGTATTTATTTATTTATTTATTTATTTATTATTTTAATTTGATTAAATTTTTTACACCTTCGAAATAAAGTCAGAAGAATTTTAATCATTACATAAATAGAGTGTGTGTGTGTGTGTGTGTGTGTGTGTGTGTGTGTGTGTGTGTGTGAGAGAGCGAGCGTGCGTGCGTGCGTGTGTTAATTTGTGCAGTAATTGCAGGCTGTATAGGGGAGACGTGTGTGAGCATAATCAGTAGTGCCTGATGAATGGCTGTTTTCTGTCTGTTGTATTCTGGGAAAGGGCCGCTCCAGGTCTGTGTTTGCATTTGGTGTGTCAGAATAAGCGCTGCTTCTCGGTGTGAGTGCCGTTTGAGGTGTCAGAAAAGCCTGTGGTGTGTGTGTGTGTGGATCTCGATGTGGTGTTTTCTCTGTCTCTCTGATTGCTCTTCAATCAAGCCTCTCTGTGAGAATGAGAGCAGCACAAAAGAGCATGTTTGTGAATGGTTGGGTGTGAAGGCCTTGTGTGTATGTGTGTGAGTCTGTTTGCTGTCCACTTCAGTAAACGTCTCGCTTCTGGCTGGTTTGATTGTTGGTTGTGAGAAAACAACGCTGTGAGAGAATTTTCTTTTCTTTTTTTCTGTTAACATGAGGAGACATACAGTTGAAGTCATAATGATTCGCCCTCCTGTGAATGTGTTTTTCCTTTTTTAAATATTTCACAAACAATGGTAAACAGAGCAAGGAATCTTTCACAGTATTTCCTATAATATTGTTTCTTCTGGAGAAAGTCTTATTTGTTTTATTTCAGCTACAATAAAAGCAGTTTTAAATTTTTTTAAAACGTTTTAAGGTCAATATTATTAGCCCCCTTAAGCAATATGTATATTATAATTGTCTACAGAACAAACTACTGTTGACTTGCAATGACTATACAATGACTTGCCTAATTACATTAACTTGCCTCGTTGACCTAGTTAAGCTTTTAAATGTCACTTTAAGTTTAATACTAGTATCTAGAAAAATATCTTGTAAACTATTATGTACTGCCATCATGGCAAAGATAAAAGAAATCAGTTATTAGAAATGACTTATTAAAACTAATATGTTTAGAAATGTGTTGAAAAATCTTCTTTCCGTTAAACAGAAATTGGGGAACAATATGCAGGGGGCTAATAATTTAGGAGGGCTAATAATTCTGCCTTCAACTGTACATAAATAAATATTGAAAATTGTTCAGTGTTTGTTAAATAATGCTTGTGTGACACGATTTAATTTGCGTTTAGCATAGCATAGTACACTCTAATGCGACTAATAATTTATGGTTTTGCAAGTGTTTTATGAAAGGCTAACTTTATTATTAGCTTTAAATGCATAGCACTACTTGAAGTATTCATTTAGATAATATGTATGTTCATTAAAGTGTTCATTAGTAAAAAACGTATGACAATTCACATAAGTGAAGTTATCTGCTTTTCTAATACTATTTTTGTTTGTTCTGCTTCATGTAATATTGACTATTTCATGTAAACATTTGTATTCACATATATTTAAATGTTTCTTTTCTCCCATTTTCCCAAATTACACTGCTAATTTTAATACATGTTATGGTAATATATTTGTATGCTCTTTACATGAAGATATATACTTTATATAGCTTTTATAAAGCTATAAATGTACTTTTTTTTCTTCATTGTGAGTGTGGGGTAGGGGGAGAGGTAAAAAGGCTAAATAAATAACCTCTAATCTCTTGGCTCTGATTTATTTTTTTATTGTTTTTTTATTGTATTTTAACAGTGATATTTTATTTGATCAGACTTGATGGTGTTGCCAGTATCCGCTCATTCATCAGATGTGTGTGTGTGTGTTTGTGTGTATTGACAGGTTGACAGCGACACGATCTGGAATGAAGTTCACTCGTCCAGTGCTGCTCGCCTGGCTGTGGGTTCAGTGGTGGATCTGGTGTTTAAAGTGGCTTCAGGAGAGCTGAGGGTGAGACACATTTTATGTCAACCTGTTTCTTTAATCTTGCATTATAATAGGTTTAATCTTGAGATGGTTTTTTTTTTCATTATTGTTGGCCCAAATCTCAAGATGGTTTTATTTTTTGTATTAAAGCTTGGCCCTAATCCTCTTCTGTACCGAAACTCAAATCCCAGAGTTTTCCTACTAAAATAAGATCTGCAGCTTTTCCAGAAGTTTCAGGTTTCAAAACCCCATGAGAAATGTGGATGCCAGGCATAACTAAAGTTTTTAGATAAAAAATGTACCAGTGTAAACATAGCTTTTAGAAGTTTAAGTTACCCGTGCATCCTCTGAGCCTCCCTGAAGAGACCAAAATGACACAATCTAGTTTTTAAGGGGACCTATTATGTCCCTTTTTACAAGATGTAAAATAAATGCCTGATGTCCCTAGAAGGTGTATGTGAAGTTTTAGCAAAGAAATATCGCACAGATAGAACTCTTTGCAATTGTCCCTTTTAGGCTTTGATCCAAATTGGGCCATTTTGGTGACTGTCGCTTTAAATTCAAATGAGATTATGCTCCCAGCTCTCTTATCAAAAGAGGGCGGAGCTACAAATCCCTATGGCAAAACTATGACTAATGTTAAATAGTTAATTAATAATAATGAACTAATGTTAAATAGTTAAATGAATGTAAAAAATAGAATTAATTAATTTTTTACCATTAGTGCTTGGCTATATTCACACACTGCTGCCACACAACTGTGTTTAAACACCTTATAAAGTGATTTTTGCCTAGTAGTTTTTTTTTTAAACACAAACATTCCTAAGCGTAACCTAACCCTGAGCGAGCTGCCGCCCACCCGAAATCACAGCATAACACTGAACTACAGCTATCATCGCTTTCATAACCCAGAAAAACACAATACACCCACTGTACATCATCCTCTGTCACCAGCTGCAAACTACACTCTCTTTCTGGATAAAATAATAATATCCTCTGGAGTGAAGAAAGATAATTAAATCAGCTGCTGTCTGAACTGACTGAAAAAGATTGTTAAACCAAAAATGAGAATGTGCTGTTAATTTACTCATTAGCTATGTTTCCATGCATCTATTTTTATGTGCATTTTGCATATGCGCATAAAACAACGTATGCGCATAACTGAGCAGGATAAACTTTTTATTCAATAAGAAAAAATGTGCGTAGACTACGATGGAAACACTTTTACTGAACAAATTCCAGTATGCGCATTAAAAAAGTCATGTGATTTTGTTATAGGAGATCATGTGATGATGAAAATGTGTGTGAATGGACAAACCAACAGGCTTACCGCATTGTAAAACATCTGAAATATTGTTTTGGTCTTTCTAAAATGGCGTAACCATTTCAGTATTAGTGTTATTATATTGTTTTTTTGTTTTTTTATAATTATTTTTGGCCTTTATTAAGTGAATAGGAAAGTATTTCAGACAGGAAGCAAAGTGAGGGAGAGAGGGGGGGTAGGGATGGGAAATGTCCTCGAGCCGGGATTCGAACTCGGAACGCCCTGAAGTGCTATTGCGCTGACAGTGTTATTATATTATTAATTACCTCCAGAATAGTCTAGAGGGTCTGTGCTCTGTGTCTCACGCCTTCAAACACACCCCACTCGATCCCACGTGTTCATTGCGTGTCGAAATTGTCTTCTGAGGCACAAGTAATTCATTAAATAAAGAAAAGATTCACGCAGCTTCTCCTACCGCAGCAAATTCTGTTTTTATTTTTGATATTTGGCACCATTTAATCAGGAAGTGACGATTTTGTTCTCTTTGACTCATTGGATGGAAACGCTGCTTTATTCGCACGTCTTTTATGCGATATTCCATAAATGTTGTTTTGCGCATACATTTTATTTGCATCTTTGGATGGAAACATAGCTACTGTTAGGTCATTTGTGATATAATTCAGTAGAACTTTAAAGGGATAGTTCACCCAAAATTGAAAACTCTGTCATTTACTCAACCTTTATAATTAGTTTGAGTTTCTTTCTTCTGTTGAACACAAAGGAATATATTTTGAAGAATGTTTGGGAAAAAAACAGCCATTGACTACCGTAGTATTTTTGTTTCTACTATGGATGTCATTTTAGCAAACGTTCTTAAGAATATCTTGTTTTGGTTTCAACAGAAGAAAGAAAGTCATACATATTTAGAACCGCTTGAGTGTTTAGAACCGCAAATTCACACAGAATTAAGTTTTTTGAAAATGTAAAAATGTAGATTGTTTCCTGTGAAGGCTGGGAGATAGAATATACCGTATGTACAAGACAAAAATCATTGCGTTTATGGGAAGTCCCCATAAAGAGTGTGTGCGTGTGTATTTTTGTGATATATCAGGAAGCAAATTTGTATAATGCCATGGGTATGACACAGGTATTATCACAAGGAGAAGGTGACTTATGAGGACATTTCCCATGTCCATATTTTTAAAAATGCTTATAAATCATATATAATTAGTTGGGTTTTTTGTTGTTGTTGTTGTTGTCGTTGTTGTTTTTCAGGATGTAAAAATGTATATAGTTTCCTGTAAAGCTTGGGTTTTGATATAGGGTTAATGTTGGGAATTAGAAAATGCAGTTTGTACAGAAAAAAAACAATGGAAACCTATTGTAATGTCCCCACAATTCACAAAAACAAACATTTTTTGTGTGTGTGTGTGTTTGTGTTGACAGAACGGTTTCGCTGTGGTGCGGCCTCCAGGACATCACGCTGAAGAAAGCACTCCCATGTATGTACTCGCCGTATCTCTGTGATCTCCAAACAAACTCCACCTCACACACACACACACACACACACACACACACACACTGAGGATCATAAATCAGCGTTTTGCACACAAATGAGTTCCAGCGCTGCAGTGGACAGCCTGGCCAGCACAGCAGGGCTTCAGTACAGTAATACAGCACAGTAGGCCAGTCTGATCTGCACTCACCCACAGCCAGACGATGTTGTAAATGCATTTTTCAGGAGTAAGGTAGACTTTGGGATGCGTTTTCAGCATGCAGCAGTGAAAGGAATTCCTGTAGCTTGGATGTAGGGTTTTGGAGTTGAGGGAACACCCAAACACATATTAAATGTAATATAAAAGTGATTTTTATTGAACAGATTCAAATAATTATTATATAAAAAAATATCAGACAAATGCTTTTTCCCCTTTTATTAACAACAGTATACAAATTTTTTTAAAATAACAATGTGGTATCAATTCAACTACCCCCACCCCATCCCCTCCTGTCTTTTTAAAATAGGGTATCTAATAGATGGAAGTTCACTGCAAGCCCAAACTAAATAAAATACAGCAATCAAGAACGAGAGATCAAAAATATAGTTCAGAGTAAGGTATTCATTTATTAGTAAGGTAGTAAGGTATTCGTTTATTACTAGTACTGGGTTGCGGCTGGAAGGGCATCCGTTGCATAAAAAATATGTGAGAGTAGTTGGCGGTTCATTCCGCTGTGGCGACCCCTGAAAAATCAGGGACAAAGCAGATGGAAAATGAACATTCATTCTAGGACTCGATCATTGTTTTGTGCAATAAACAATTAATTTCTCTTTAATCTATGTTACTTTTAATTATCAGTAACTGCAGACCAACATTTGGTCCCAAAAATGGTCGTTTATGTTGTGAGTTTTTACACACAGCCTTGTTACCATGATTTTCTATTAAGGTTTAGGTTAGGTTAGGGTTTTTGGATTTCTATTCAAGTTCAAAGTAAAAAACAAATACTAGAAATTGTCTGTTTATCAGCAAAGACAAGACATCCTTTCTGGTGTTTTCCTAAACCTTCCTATCTGTCTATCTATCCATCCTCCTTTCTGGCTATTCATCCGCTTATTCATCCATCCATCTGTCCATCCATCCGTCCATCTATTCATCCAATCATTCATCCATTCATTCATTCATCTATACGTCTATCCGTCCATCCATCCATTCATACGTCCATCAATCCATTCATTCATACATCAATCTGTCCATCCATCCATCTGTTATCCATGCCATCCATCAGTCCGTCAATCAATTCATTCATTCATTGTTTTATCATTCCATCCATTCATTGGACTGGTATTTCATCTATCCATCCATGCATCCTTCTATCGTTCTATCATTCCATCTGTCTATCCATCGTTCTGTCATTCCATCCATCCATTGGTCTGTTATTCCATTCATCCATGCATCATCCGTCCATCCATCCATCTGTCCATCGTTCTATCATCCCATCCATCCATCCATTGGTCTGTTATTCCATCTATCTGACCATGCATCCTTCCATCATTCTATCATTCCATCTGTCTATCCATCGTTTTATCATTTATTCCATCCATTTTTCTATCATTCCATCCATCCATTGGTCTGTTCATTCCATCCATCCATGCATCCTTCCATCAGTCCATCATTCTCTCCGTCGATCCATCCATCCATCCATTGGTCTGTTATGCCATCTATCCGTCAATGCATCCTTCCATCATTCTATCATTCCATCCCTCTGTCCATCTATCCATCCATTGTTCCATTATTCCATTCATCCATATATTGTTCTGTTATTCCATCCATCCATCCATCTATATATTGTTCTGTTATTCTGTCCGTTCCTCTGTTTGTCTATTCATCCGTCTATCCATCTATCCATATATTGTTCTGTTATTCTGTCCGTCCATTCATCCATCCATCCATCCATTTATTGTTTTGTTACTCCATCCACTCATCTGTCCATCCATTCTTCTGTCTATCCATCCATATATTATGTTATTCCATCCATCCTTATATCCCATATATTTTAAAATGTATATAGTAATTCCCAAAAACGCCAAGGCTTTAAACTGTATTAAGACATCTTAATACAGCTCCAAATCATGGTAACAAATTTAAATTAAAAAAGACTATTAATTCAATATCAACTCTGCCAACCTTTTCCCTGATCAATCGCTAAAACTCTAGAAGAAAAATTTTTTATCATTAATTTTATAAGATTTTAATGCTCTGCTTTTTCCTTTATCTCTAATCTGGAAGCGTTTTCTTGCATATTTCCAACTGTACACAGCGTTCTCAGAATTCGGGCAACTTGGATGCATTGTTATTTATCTTAAAGCTTGATGGTTTATCCAAATGAATGTCAGGTATGGTTAACGGGGGACTAAATTCCCTGTAATTGCTGCGTTGTGCTGCTCTCAGAGTCTCCTCCCATCCATATTCCTCATTATGGAAAGGTTAAAGTAAACGACTGCTCCTCAAGTCTCCATGCTGAAAGGTTAAATAAAAGGATTGTTCCATCAATGCTGCGCTTTGGCTCATGCGCTCTGATGTCAAGCCAGGACGCAGTGGGTGAATTGTGTCATTAGCAAAATGAGAACATCCATCAGGCCAGGAGGTCCAATTCACAAAAGGCCCTCCACAAAAGATCACACACCAGCCGACTCTCACACGCTGCTTACTTTAGAATCCTTCTATTGCTTTTTAACTACTCACACATACGTTTGCATGCAACAGAGAGAACAATATGCAAAAATGTACATTAAAGGGACAGTTCACTGCAAAATTTAAGTCCGTCATTATTTGCTCATACTTCCAAACTTGTTTGAGTGTCTTTTTTCTGTTTAACACAAAGGAAGATTGTGTTGGAAAGCAGCAGCCATTGACTTCCATTGCATTTTTTTTGTGGTTGTTGTTGTTGTTTTGCCATGGAATTTCATTGCTGCTGGTTTCCAACATTCTTGAAAATTTCTTGTTTTGTGTACAGCAGAAGGAAGTATTTCATCAGTTTGTAGTATCACTTGAGTCAGAGTAAACTGTGAGGAAATTTTCTTTTTTAGGGAGTGAACTATTCCCTTAACTTACAGTATCACCTTTTTTTCTTAGTCAAGGGTGTCTGCAGGGTCTTAAAATGTTTTTAAATGTCTTAAATTTCAAAAACAAAATGTTATAAAAGTCGTAAATTCACTGAAATAGTGTGTTGTAGGTCTTAAATCATTTTAAACGGGTCTTAATTTTCTTAATTTTTTCTCACTCATCCAATCACCAACAATCCACCAGTCAAACTTTTTAACAAATTTATAACTCTATTTACCAATGTGGTGTAATTATCTTCCCTCCTACATTAACAAGTTCTCCATGTATATATAACTGAGGGCACTGATCTGCACAGCATAAATTTAGTTTATTATTGTGTTTAAATATTTCTTTCCTTTTTTTAAAAGACATGTTTTGCTAAAAAACGTATATGTACAGTGCCGGTCAAATGTTTGGGGTCAGGGTTTTTTTTTTTCATGTTTTAAAAAAAATAAAATAAAATAATTATGTTCATCAAGGTGGCATTTATTAAACGTAAATAAATTGTTAAATAATTATTACAATTTTAAATAACTGCTTTCTTATTGTATGTCGTTTCAAATGAAATTATTACTACAGTCATCTTTGATTGTATTATCATTAATAATAATCATTAATATTAGAGTGATTTCTGAAAGATCATGTGACTCTGAAGACTGGAGTAATGAAGCAGAAAATTCATCTCTAAAATCACTGTAATAAATGATTAATTTAAATTATAAACTACCTTTGAACAGTTATTTTATAGTGCAATAACATTTCACAATTTTACAAATTGTACTGTATTTTTGATGAAATAAATGGAGCTTTAATGAGCAGGATAAGCGTATTTAAAAATCGTTCTGACCCCAAACCTTTGACCGGTGTATATAACTAGAGTTTGCTTGTTTTGATACTTTATTTGAAATATGTGGCTCAGAAGTATATATATTTTTTTATTTAATAAGCAAAAATCTTTTCCACTGCCCATTATAATGCAAGTATTGAATTCATAACGGTCTTAAAAAGTCTTCAAATTGACTTGGTGAAACCTGCAGAAGCCCTGTTAGTAGTCTATCAACACCTTTGCAACGACTCCACATTTTAAGAAGTTTTTTTTTTTTTTTTAATCATGTACATCTATCTCTTAATATACAAGTTAACGTAAAATGCGACAAAGTGTGGTAACAAAACTAATAGTTCACCCAAAAATGGCATTTTACTCACTATTTACTCTTGAGTGTTTCCAAACCTTTATGAGTTTCTTTCTTCTGTTGAACACAAAAGAAGATATTTTGAAGAATGGTGTAAGCATTGACTTCCATATTAGGGAAAGCAAATACTTTCTTCAAAATGTCTTCTTTTGTGTTCTACAGAAGAAAGAAACTCCTAAAGGTTTTAAAGGAAGTAATGGATGAGTAAATTATGACAGAGTTTTATTTTTAAGTGAACTATCTCTTTAAAGTGATTAATACTTTGACCTCCGCTGACTCTAACACACTGATTTTGTGCTTTTTAGCAATAAATATGAACACAAATTCTCATGTAACAGAGAAAAAGAACAAACAAACACAAAAATAGTCAAGGATATATTAAGTAATGCAAAGGGAGATAGTAAATCTTCATCAACCACTTATATTACAACAGTTTGAGATGTGTGGACATTGTGGTTGATATTCCTGCTTTCTGCTTTTGTTTTTGACACAAACAACAGGGGGTTTTGCTATTTTAACTCGGTCGCCATCGCAGCCAAACTCCTGCAGCAGAGACTCAACGTCAGCAAGATTCTCATCGTGGACTGGGTGAGTTCACACTCTACACTTTATTTGTCTTTTTACTGTATTACATGAAATCATGTAATCTTCATAAATGTGCCTTTCACCGTGCTGCTAGGGTCAAAGAATTGAATTGCACAAATAATAGCCATTTTCAAAAACAAGTCCCAACTTTTTGCACAATTTGTTTCCTGTTTTAAACCATAATTACATTTATTTTTGTTCGATAATAAATGGAATTGCATTATAACAATACCATTTAATGTTATTATGAGTACTACTAATCATATTTTTGTATTTATAATTATGTAATGAATGGTAATGAATTATTCAAAATAATAACATGTCCACTACCAGGTACTGTTTAAAAGTTAATATTAATTGTGAATGTTAATGTTGTATTTAGTTGGTTTTGTTTTATGTATATATACATAAATATAAAAACATATATATATATATATATATAGTTTTTGATATTTTTTATATTTTGTGTTTTTAAAAAAGACAATGTTATTTAATATACATAATATAATATAAATATTTATTTACAATGTTAAATTCAAGTTTATTTATATAGCGCTTTTTACAATGTAGATTGTGTCAAAGCAGCTTAACAAGTACTAGTAAAGTCCAGATTTCAGAGTTCAGTTCAGTTCAGTGTGGTTTAAGTTTCACTGCTAAACGTTCAATACCGAAGAGCAAATCCACCTAAGCGCAGCTCCACAAGTCACGATCCGAGCAGGCCAGTGGCAACAGTGGTGAGGAAAAAACTTCACCAATTGACGAAGTGAAGGAAAAAAAACCTCGAGAGAAACCAGGCTCTGTTAGGCACGATCATTTTTCTTCTGGCCAAACTTCCTATGTTGTATTTTAATGTTGTATTTTTTGTTTTATGTAAATATATATAATATAAACATTTTATTTTGACATTGTATGTATTTTTGTTATTTTTATATTTAGTGTTTTTAAAAATATGTACTGTTATTTAATATACAGTACACTATAAATATTATATATATTTTTTTATTTATTGATGTATTTATTTATTTATATGTTTTTATTTGTATATCTATTTATTTGTTTATAAACCTAAATGTGTTTTAAAAATACTAATGTTATAAATAAAATAATGTTAATATAAAAATATTTTATTATTTAAAAAAAACAACAACACCAGCATAAAACAGTCAAATAAAACCAATAAAGTAGTTTGTGGTATGTGGTACAGTCTCTGTCTCATCCGTGTCCAGCGGTGTCCTGAAATGGGTCGACACGCACAGGAAGCCGGGTGGCGTCAGGACAGACCTCTGCTGGGGTCATTAGGGTTTCTGGATGCCTCTTAAAATGCCTTTCATTTCCTCCTGTCTGTCACACGGCTCTTCTGACGGACCTGCTGGATACGGACAAACTGATGACCGTGACATGAAAAGAAATGAACAAAGCAATACAGCGCTCTTAAAAGCGACTCTCCTGCATCATAGATGGCTCAGAATAGATGTTTACACACTTTTCATTTCAATGCGAACACACCAGAGTGACGACATGTCTTTCACAGCATCTGATTTTCACATTGTTTAAAGCACTGGAGGCAAAAACATGCACCGCTTTTAGATTTTGGCCTCTTCATAAAGTGTTTTCTTTATTTTTCTGTCAAATGTAATGAAAATGTCCATAACACACTTTTACGTGCTTCTTCTATCGCTTTTTATCAGTTTGTAGATAGTTTTATGCAAGTTAAAACCTTTACTCCAATATGACAATTACAAATGACACGATTTTTGATCCTGACTGCGTCTAGTTTATAGATTTTT
>CAIGQW010053321.1:374755-391041 GCA_903798125.1 Danio choprae
TGTGTGTGTGTGTGTGTGTGTGTGTGTGTGTGTGTGTGTGTGTTTATTTATTTTTATTATATCAATTTCATTGTTTGTTTAAATGGGTGGTCCACAGTGTATTTTTAAGGCTTGGTTGTGTTTTTAAGATATAAAGCAATGTGTGCTCATGCTTCACTTGTAGAACATCACGTTATTTTTTCATATATCTTACTTTGATTATATACAGCTTCTCAGCTAACATGAAAACAACTGTCATATTTCCTAGTTCCTCCGAAAGGCCCGTCCTCAAGAGACTCTGATTGGTCCGCTAACATAATGTGCTGTGATTCGTTGATCGGCTCCACGTCACTCTACTACAAGTCCACTACAGTTTTAGCCGAATCCAGCACTGAACTGAGAGAGATTCTGGAAGTTTTCCTTTATCAATGCTAGCGCTATATAATTTTTTTTTTTTTTATAATTCTCTGGAACATAATTTATATTAAACTGTAAGCACTTCTCTCTTTGTGTCGTGTCCTTTGGTAGCCCAAATACAGAAACAGAAGAAGCTCTGTGGAAATAGCAGCGTTTGGACGACATTTTAGCTTTCACTGCTATAACATTACAGCGCCTCTGGCCACGCCCCTTCGCTGCGCAGGGTGTGTGCGTGAGGTGAATGCACTTAACCGGAAGCCCTTGTGATCTCACTAGCCCGGATGTATTTTTTTGTAGTCCTCAAACTTCATTCGCTTTAGGCTTTGCTACGCTAACTCTGTAAAAGCCAATGTCTCCCTTTGCATTGAACTTTGAGCGTCTTGCATTCAGAGATGTTGTTTATGTTCACACAGCTACATTACACATCAACTAAAGTTTAAAATATGATATCGTACTGGACCACCCCTTTTAAGTTTGTCTCAGGGGTTTTTTTACACATTCGAAATAATTAATAATCTTGCATTCATTATTTTTTGCTATTTTTTTCTCTTAATTATTATTATTATTATTTGGAATTTCCGTTGTCATGTAAAACAAGAACGTTTATCATAAAAACACATTTTGCATGTTTAAAACTATCTAAACAGTGAATGTTAAAACGTGAATATTTAGATTTACTAAATAGGCAAAAAGTGAGTGATTTTACTGACAAAAGTCAAATGAAAGAATGCAAATGTAGCATCGCCATCTAACAAGTCATGCATATTGGGATGTAAAGAACCAAATCTGATGCTAATCATTGGCTGGTAATCTGCAACAGCACCTGCACAGGGCATTTTGTTTTGGGTGTTTATAAAAATGGCACAAATACCAGTAAACCGACAACCAAAAAAAACTAAACAAATAAATAACATTTCTTTATTCATATAAAGTCTGTCCTTCCAAAATGTTGCATTTGAAGGACAAAACTTGTACAAATGCGTAATAAGTAAGATCAGCTGCAAAAAATATCTCTGTCCGTGTGTGTTCATCACAAATTTTCACTCTAAACATTTGCCCAGAGACTAAAGAAAGACAGACTGTCCTTTAAATCATTCATTCCATCTGCTGATCTAAGAACGGCTCGATGATCTGTGACAGCGTTTGTTTTTCATTGATCTGTTGATCTTTAAGAAATAAGTCACCCATTTGACAAATCTACTTATACTCACACTCATCCCAAACATCTTATTCTGCTTTGACGTTTAATAGGACTGCTGAGCTCTAAAAATGACATAAATACAATAATAAGGCAGCATTATTTGTGCAACACATTTCAAGCCTTCTGAAAGACCAATTAAATGCATTCGTTATTCACTGATGGTCTTCATCTCGTAAAAATCTCATATTTAAATCCTGACTAGTTTTTGAATGCCAAAAGTAGGGTTGGGTACCGAAACCCTGTGCCATTATGGCACTGGTACCTGTGTAACCGGTATGCACCGGACCGAATCAGCGTATGAATTTCGGTGCCTAATTTCAGTGCCACTAGTGCTGCGACAAGGACGTAAGAAGCAGCAAGGGAAGTTGTGAGTTTAAAAGTATCGGTTCAGGAACCGTTTTGACACCGGTACCGTTTTAAAAGTATCGATTTAGCACCGGTATCAAAATAACCCGAATTGATACCCAACCCTAGCCATTTTACGCTATAAAATGTGAACTCTAAAATGTACCTTAGCTAATGGTTGGTTTAAAATGTTGTTTCCATCTCAAAATGCTCTTTTAAAAGTATGTAACATGCAAAAATATATTAATTTTTTATGATTATTATTCATTACAGTAATTCTTTACAGTAATCTTTGGGGTAAAAAAGTGTTAAATGATTCAGAAACCTACCTGCATTTAAGTGGGTGTAAAACATGAACACATAATTTTTTTAGTTTGAAAGCAGAGGGTTGGTTCTTTATTTTGATATATTATATGGTCATATATTCCTACACAAAACATTCTGAGGGCTGTCAAATTTAGGTGAAAATCATCAAAAACACTGACAGGGAAATAGTTCAAAAGACCAATGTTCCTATGGGCTGTTTACACCTGGGTTCTTCGTGCATTTTTTTCTGATGGGATAGATGATGGTGAAAAGGACAGGTGTAAATGCCCTCCGAAACAAACATTCGGGATGTAAATCTGATCACTCAAACTACTTCAGGTCATGCTCTGGGACACATTTCAGATTAAACTGGACAGGTGTAAATGCATCTGGTTTTAGAAATCACATGTCAGTTTTTCTCCTGCCAAAATGTAAAAACAAATAAACATGAGAGCGTGTTATAGGCTAGACATAGTCAACAGATGATAGTTTGGGATGCTTGTTTTTATTTAATTTTTCTGTTTCATTGTATTTTTGATTGGTCATCAACTGTTGGACTTTTTAATTAATATCAAATGGCAGCTTTAACAATGGTGTTAATAATTCAGGAGAGTTTTCTGACTGATCTTTTGTTTTCGAAAAAAACCCAAAAACAAGTTAAACTCAAGTAAATTTGTGTCGGGTAAGTAAATAATGACAAAAATCCTCAATAGTAAAAAAACATGGATATCTCTTATAAAGAGATTTAAAAGGATAGTTCACCCAAAGAAAATGACAATTCTGTCATCAATTACTCACCCTTAGCTTGTTCCAAAGCAGTTTGAGGTTTTGTTTTTTTCTTTCACAAAAGTAGATATGCTGAAGAATGTTGGAAACCTGTAACCCTTGACTTCCATAGTAGTTTTCATTCTATGGAGGTCAATGGTTACAGATTTTCAACATTCTTCAAAGTGTCTTCTTTTGTTTTCAACAATTAAAAAAAACTTAAAGTTGAGTTAATCTCAAGTCGAGAGCGAGTAATGTTTCATTTTATTTATTTTATTGAATAAATGATTAAATAACGACTAAACTCTTTCTTTCAGAAACTCACATGCTCTTGTTCTTATGTTTTGTTTTGTTTTGTGTTTTTTTTCTAACAGGTCGGTGGTGATGCCGATAGCGAATGAGTTTTCTCCAGACGTGGTGCTGGTTTCCTCAGGCTTCGACGCTGTGGAGGGGCATCCGCCACCTCTGGGAGGATACAAGCTCACGGCCAAATGTGAGTGTTGTGCTTTTCCCCTGTACATAGAGAGATTCTCGTGGGATGAAAAGATGAGTCACTGATGCAGAAGTCAGCCTTTGTCCCACTCCTCTTTCTCTCTGGCTCATTTCTCATGTCTTAAAAGCTTTCATTTCAGTTAAATTTATCATGTGCTAATGCCACAAAAACAAGAGACCACGCTCTTGTGTGCAAAGTCTAATCCCCAAAGGGAGGGATTGTACCAGTCATCCTTTCTCATACTTCCAGATCCCTAATGTTTATCCTTTTTTTTTTTTTTTTTTGTTCCCATGTGTGCGTAATATCAAGATGGCATTCCAGGCTTGTTTCTAAATCAAACATTTAATGATTGTACAGCGCTTGTTGTCCAAAAAGACTGCTTTTATCCTGTTAGAGGGATCATAAGGCCGGCTCTTATAGATTACATCTCTTTGCTGAAAGCTGTCCATATGTCAGTGCTGGAGCGTAAAGTAGAAACACCGCTCACTCCAAACATTTGCCCAGAGACTAAAGAAAGGCAGGTTGTCCTTTATTTTAAATCAGATTGATTCCATCTGCTGATCTAAGAAGGGCTCAATGAGCTGTGACAACGCTTGGTTTTTCATTTATCCGCTCATCTTTAAGGAATAAGTCATCCATTAAACAATTGTGCCATGATTTACTCGCCCTCATGTCATTCCAAAGGTTTTATACCATTTTTTATGTTTAATATGACAGTTCATAGTGACCAAAAGGTTTTATGTGAGTTCTAAAAAGGCAAAAACAAAAGTATTATTATATATAAAGTATTATTAAATATTCATTCATTCATTCATTTTCCTTGGGCTTAGTCTCTTTATTCATCAGGAGCCGCCACAGCACAATGAACCGCCAACTTATCCAGCATATGTTTTGCACAGCGGATGCCCTTCCAGCTGCAACCCAGTACTGGGAAACATCCATACACACTCATTCACACACATACACTACGGCCAATTTAGTTTATTCAATTCACCTATAGCGCATGTCTTTGGACTGTGGGGGAAACCGGAGCACCTGGAGAAAACCCACGCGGACACTAGGAGAACATGCAAACTCCACACAGAAATGCCAACTGACCCAGCCGGGACTCGAAACAGCGACCTTCTAGCTGTGAGGCGACAGTGCTAACCACTGAGCCACCGTGTCGCCATTATTAAATATATATAAAGTTATTTATGCATGTCAGGACTCTTCTAAATAATGCATTCTTTTTAATTTTTCAAAACAAAGTAAAATAAAGTACGCTTGGCCATACAAAGAATTCAACATAAGAAAAAAATAATAATAATAAAAAAATAAGACAAACTAAACAAAACCCAGCATTTAGATTGAGACCGTACCATTATCAAAATTAACAGAGGGGTCGACCACACACAAATACATTCCTACAATTAAACTAAATAATTGCAGTCATCATTAAAACAATTAAATGGTTGTTTTTAAATCATATTCATTTATACATAAATCGAAACACACAATTACATAAAGGAAGGAAAAAAT
Organism: Danio choprae; assembly: GCA_903798125.1. Lineage (NCBI taxonomy): Eukaryota > Metazoa > Chordata > Actinopteri > Cypriniformes > Danionidae > Danio > Danio choprae. The sequence goes on from CAIGQW010053321.1 coordinate 379,783, forward strand.
AAGTAAACAAAATGTGTTTTTTAAATATACATAAACGCATAAATAAACGAAATATCTGTTGAAGGAACAGAATCAAATGCAGTTTTTTTATTCATTGATAATCTTCCCCAAGTTCAACTTTAAATAAGGTGCCTTTAAACTAGTTTTGCCACGTTTAGTGTCACTGAGTACGTTTACATGGACACCAATAATCTGATTTTAATGCGATTATGACAATACTCTGATTAAGAGTCTACCATGTAAACAGCGATTTAAAAAAAAAAAATTAATTTAATCCAATTAAGGTCATAATCGAACTAAACAGAAATCGGATTAAGACATGTGGAGTATGCCAATTACTATTATTATTATTATTGTTATTATTATTATTATTTAAGTGCAGTACAGACATGTAAACACCGCAGTCAAACTGTTACTGTCGTGTAGGATTTTCACCGCATTTTGTGGCAGGGTAGTCTATACACACACGGCTGTTTGACACTATTCTCTGCACCTACCGAGTCAGTGAAGGACCACAGACACCTGCATGACGAAATGGGGAGGTTTTTTTCCCATACAGTGTGCGATATCAAATTCTATTAAAAAAAAAAAAAATCTTTCAGCAGTTCATACTCCCATCTAATATCACCTTTGTCACGGGGGGCATGCATGAAATGTTCCCGAATGAAAGTGAAAGTGCCAAACTGCAGTTAAAGTCAACAAATTGAAAATGAAACACCTGAAATGACATAAAACTCTGGAGGAAACGTGGACAGCGTGATGATGCAGTGACATTAATCGAATTATGTAAAAGGGATCTATAAGGGATCGTGAAAGGAACATTCAAAAAGCAACTCATGTAAACACCTTAATCATATTATTGTCTTATTCAGATTAAGGCAAATAATTTGATTACTGATGTCCATGTAAATGTAGTTATTGACAGTAAATTGGATTTTGAGTACCACAACTGAATACATTATCCCAATTTGAGAGTTTCATGAAACCCCTACTGTTTAAGCAGGGTTTTTTTCATACCTACATTTTTTAAAAAGGCTAGGAAAGGGGGTGATTCCAGCTGTTTAGGTGGAGTGTGAAGTGTAGAAAGAGGTAATGGATTGCATAAAAAGAGTTGTATTATATGCACATCAAACAACTGTATCAACAAGCAGTATGTGCTCTTATTTCTGCGACGGGCTCAGTGCAGTAAAATTTAAGTTTATGAGATGACTGAATCTCATAAACTGATTTTTTTTTTCTTCTTCAACCTACTTATTTAAAATGAGCTGAATCCACACAAGTTTGGGGACAACTGAATTGTTTTATGCTTTTAAAATTTGTAAATTAAATTGTAATAATTTGTAACAATTAACTTAACTTAATCAATTTGTGTTGTGACAACATGAAGGATGCTGTTGTGTGGAACACAGCATTGTTTTACAGTGAAGTCATATTTGTACAAGCAAAATTAAGGAGTTTTTTTAAGTTGTTTACAAAAAAATCTTTAAGAAAATCATACAGAATAAAATTAAGTCATGCTTAAGCTTCGCATTAGAGCGGTTAATTTGACATTGCAGAGATGAAAATAATAACTCATCAAAATAATAACTTTCACTTGGTGTTCATCAAAGCAGGAATGTCACTGTGAGGATATATTGACATGGGTAAAAGAGTTGGCAAATTCAAAAGCAAAAGAGCATCCTGAGTTAGGTTTACAGTGTAGCCTATTGACCTTATTCTTCATGTACAAGCGGGCGCAACCATTGGAATATTTTTGGCTAACGGTCTCATTCATTTGCATTGATTTTTAGATGTCAAAAACAGCTCATTATGCTGCTTGATGTTGCAAACTGATCTTTTCTTATTACATTATTCTACTTTTTATGTATAGTCATGCACACACTTGGTTGTGTTGCATGCAGTTTGAGCGTTTTTCGGAAGTTCTAAAACAATTGCAAAAATGAGCTATTCTTATAAGTCCTTGCTTATTAAGTAGTTTCAATAAAATGTGTCATTGACAGAAACTTTTCAGTTTCAATCAACCACTGATCTGCAAAAAAATAAAAAGTACCATTTCAGTGCACACTGAAAACATTAAAATGACCCTTTAAATCTCAAGTTCGTTTCTTCTGCAAACCTTTCATAGGAGTCACACACATCTGTATGACTGTTTTCAAGTAGACGTGGTCAGCATAAACCATTGTTGGTGCCTGATCATTTTATAAAGCATTTTTTGTGTTGTTTGTTTGTTAGTTAGTTATAAAGCTCATTTAATACGACCACTGTTAACCAAACTGCTGTACAAAACAATAGAAACTAAAAATAAGCGATAAAATGATACATTAAAATACATAAAAATACATAAAATACAATGAAATTTCAATTGTTATTAAACATCTTATATATATATATGATTTAAGCTTAGATTTAAACAAAGAAAGAGGTGATATATAATATTGGTAAGCTGTTCTATAGTTTGTGGCCAATCCTAACAAAACCTCTGTCCTTTCTATGTTTTAGCTTAGCCCTGAAACAGTACAGAAAGTAGATCAATATCACTCGACTGCAGTGATCTAGTTGAGTATCAAGACAGAACGTTAGGCTGGAGCCATGTAAAGATTTATACACATAGACTCAAATTTTAACTCTAGATATAGTGCAGTATGTTCACAATAATGCACAGAAAAGCTTCTACACAAACGTTCTCCAAATCTCTCCCTTTGTGTTCCCTTAAAAGTTTGGGATGAAATGAAGCATAGTTTTTTTTAAATGTTGGAAATTCTATTTCTTTAAGGAAGATATGCACAAGCACATTATGCACATAATTAGGCATGTTTCTGGTGCAATTTGTGTTGCATTTTAATACATTGAGCCAAGTGTGTATCAGGTTCTCCGTGGTTGAATTGGGCCGGACGCTAGACGTGCTGAAGAGCGTCCCCATTGGACTGCATCGTGCCAGCGAAGAATTAAAACGAAATAAAATCATCCACAACGGCCTTGAATATGAATCTTTGGGAAAGGGAGGTATAGTCAAATGCATATATTCAAACAAAGATCAAAAGAGCCTGGAGCAAAACGCTAAGCCACATTTATTAAAATTAAACCTGCTTCATATTACGCCTTTAGGCCCAGTAAATCCAGAGTGCTGTCTTTTTAACAGAGAGAATATGATGTAATGCTGTCTTTTTTTCCCTCTCATCTCTGTCATTTTTTTCTTCATCTCTGGTTCCTTTGATCAAATGCCATCCACCGGTTTCTGAAAACGCTCTGTAACCCCCGCTTGTGTTTCCCGTCTCCCCCTTTGGCAGGTTTTGGCTATCTGACCAAGCAGCTGATGGGACTGGCCGGCGGCCGGCTGGTGCTGGCACTGGAAGGGGGTCACGACCTCACCGCCATTTGCGATGCCTCTGAAGCATGTGTTTCTGCTTTGCTTGGAAACGAGGTAAGAGCTGACTGGAGATCAGGCAAGCGGGGGTGACACAGGGATGGACAGGGCTTTATGAATGGAGGAAAAGATGAAGGGATAGAGTGATAACTTCCTCCAGGGTTTAGCATTATTGGATTTTTTTTCTGCTGGCCTGGTTATGCAGATTTTACTTGATACAAGTTTAAAAAACAAAGTCATTTTACAATTACATTTAATACAATTTTAAAAAGCAAAGTCATTTTTGGAGATCCAATGGTATTGAGGACATTTGGAAAGATATTGACTTTTATATAGCAGTGTTATTGAAGTATAATTATTATCATAATTCGAGTTCCCATCCTGACAGGAAGAAAAACTTTTCAAAGTTTACAAAAAAAAAAAAAATCCCAAATGTGAACAAGATTAAAAAAGTTTGTCAAGACTAACTTTAGGCTGGTATTTTTAGGTTTAAAGTAGCTTAAAGTTTAAAAGTAGTTTTAAGTAGTTCTAAGTTTTAAGTAGCTTAACGTTTAAAAGTAGTTTTAAGTTTAAAGTAGCTTAAAGTAGCTTAAAGTTTAAAAGTAGCTTTAAGTTTAAAGTAGCTTAAAGTTTAAAAGTAGTTAAGCTTAAAGTAGCTTTAAGTTTAAAGTAGCTTAAAGTTTAAAAGTAGTTAAGTTTAAAGTAGCTTTAATTTTAAAGTAGCTTAACGTTTAAAATCAGATTAAAGTTTAAAGTAGCTTAAAGTTTAAAAATAGTTTTAAGTTTAAAGTAGCTTAACGTTTAAAAGTAGTTAAGTTTAAAGTAGCTTAAAGTTTAAAGTAGCTTAAAGTTTAAAGTAGCTTAAAGTTTAAAAGTAGCTTTAAGTTTAAAGTAGTTTAAAGTTTCAAAGTAGTTTTAAAATGAAAGTAGCCTAAAGTATAAAAGTGGTTTTAAGTTTAATGTAGCTTAAAGTTTCAAATTAGTTTTAAGTTTAAAGTAGCTTAAAGTTTAAAAGCAGTTTTAAGTAGTTTTAAGTTTTAAGTAGCTTAACGGTTAAAAGTAGATTTGAGTTTTATGTAGCTTAAAGTTTGAAAGTGCGATTCATCATGTTTTTAGAGTGGCTGACTGTAGTATTGGTAACCTAGCAGCCAACAATAAACAAGGCAAATATAATGGAAGACAGCTAATTGGTCACGTAAGTGTAATGTTCAAACTGTACAACAGAGTTTATTTTGCATTTTCATTTCCCATTATTTGCATTAATACTTCGTCCAAAAGCTCCAAAACCACCACAAGGAAATAAGACCTTTTTTTTGTGAATTAAGGGATTATTATTATTTATTCAGCATTTCATCACTTCTTTCTCATGCGATACTTCAAAATGTGCATTAACACAGATTTAATATTATAAAATATTTTGAGTGCATTTAAATTCCATTTAGCATTTTGGAAGTTTTGTTGTGTTTTGTCATTTTTAGCATTTAAAAAAAGATATTTGGGTCTTTCTCCATCATCTTAACCAGTGGCCCCTAGCTTGAAATCAGACAAGTCTGTATTATGTGATTGATTTGATAGAAGGAAACAAGTCCCTTTTTTTGTTTGTTTTGTTTTGTTTTGAACATTATTAAAAACTGGGCAGCACGGTGGCGCAGTGGGTAGCACAATCGCCTCACAGCAAGAAAGTCGCTGGTTCGAGCCTCGGCTGGGTCAGGTGGCGTTTCTGTGTGGAGTTTGCATGTCCTCCCCGTGTTTGCGTGGGTTTCCTCCGGGTGCTCCGGTTTCCCCCACAGTCCAAAGACATGCGATACAGGTGAATTGGCTAAGTTAAATTGTCTGTAGTGTATGAGTGTGAATGAGTGTGTATGGATGTTTCCCAGTGATGGGTTGCAGCTGGAAGGCCATCTGCTGCGTAAAACATATGCTGGATAAGTTGGTGGTTCATTCCACTGTGGCGACCCCAGATTAATAAAGGGACTAAGCCGAAAAAAGAATGAAGAATGAATTATTAAAAACTTGTACTATTATTATTTTTTGTAAACATTTCTCTTAAATCTGATGAGCCCACATTTGGTTTTTATGTTAGGCTTTTTACAAGTACTTATATGGTTAGGGTTAGAATGCAGGTTAGGTTTATGGTTAGTTGCATTATGCATGATTATTTGTAATTACTATAGTAAGTACTTGGAATATGTGTAACAAATTATTACTTAAGATGAAGTGTTACCACGTTTTACATTACAAAAACATCATTTTTTCATCTTGACATACACCTTGATTTTAAAGTAAAATTTCAAACCGTATGAGTTTATGATATAATCTTGAAGACCATTGTGTGACATTTCGGCGTATGAAAGTAACTAATAATGAAAATTTTAAGTGTCATTTCTATCTGCTAAACTGAACCTCAGTCTGTTTTCTCTTGGCTTGTCCTTCCTCCACCCACCCATCTTTTGTGTAGGGTGTCACAGACGAGATGTTTGTCACAGGGTGTGTGTTTTTAGCAGCACTCCCTACACGCTGGCCCAACACCAAAGTTCAGCTGACACACTCATAGTCCAGTCTGAGGGTGGAGGGAGTGAAAGAATAGGGAACGCTTCACTTATTTATTGACTCGTCTGTGTGTTTCAGGAAGAGGCATTTCTTTAATGTTCCCATCTCTCATTTTCACTGCTGTTCTTTCCATTCATCTTCTTCATTCAGGACCTTTCCTTACTCCATCTAAATCAAATGTGCTCTCGTTGTGGCTCTGCCTTGCTGTCTAAACTGTATCGTAAATCTAAGAGAACCTCATAAGTGAACGATTTGGAAGATTCTACATGGACAATAACATCAGCTAAAGATGCAATACTGTAATGGGAAAAACACACATGGCACAATCAAATATCAGGCCTGTGATGGCCAAAATTGAGGCAGCTTACGAGACTTTGGAGCAAAGCCTGGTTTACCATTTCGGAGATGTTTTGTATTTGCTGTCTCTACCAATTTATACAATGACTTACCTAATTAAGCTAACTTGCCTACTGTAATTAACCTAGTTAAGCTTTTAAATTGTACTTTAAGCTGAATACTAGCATCTTGAAGATTGTCTAGTAAAATATTATGTACTGTCATCATGGCAAAGATAAAAGAAATCAGTTATTAGAAATGAGTTATTAAAACTATTATGTTTAGAAATGTGTTGAAAAAATTTTTTCTTTCTGTTAAGCAGAAATTGGGGGAAAAAATATACAGCGGGGCTAATAATTCTGACTGTAAATTGAGTGTTGGTGTAGCATGGAGCACCTGTTTTCCTATGAGCCTCTGCTTCAAACAGACTCTGAAGAGTTCAGACTGGATCCACATCAACTTCACCTCCGCTTCGGTGCAATGATAAAGCACCTGCTTCGGGCCAAAACTGAGTACAGACCACACTCTCATTCCCTAAAGTCTGCTGTCTGGACGGAGCTGCTCTAGTCGGGACATCAGTGATGTCCTGCATGGGTCTGCAAGTGAATGAGGGCCACAGAAAACAATCATGTTACTGAAACCATGCCTGTTGGACAAAAGTTGGAGATGAAATAACGTGCATACTGGACAATTACAATCTTTACAAAATGTCTTGGAAAAGGAATAGTGTCCTGCATTTACATTTATGCATATTTAGTTGTCAAATGATTATTAATGATCAATAGCATTCATAAAGAAGTTTATACTGTAGTTTGCACTATGTATATGTATATATTATGTATATATAAACACACATACATACATACATACATACATACATCTAAAAATATTTACATATTATTTGTATTAAATATAAATAATTATAGATATAAACAAATATTTTCTCGGATATATACATTCATGTATGTGTGCATGTATGCATGTATAAATATGCGCAGTACACATATAAATACGCTGAATACAGTAAACTGTATGGGGTGGACAAAAAAGTAACTAAAAAGTTTTGGTTCATTTAATCATTTCATATTTTTAATTGTTTTATTTCATTTTATCCCATAAAAATGGGGGAAAACATTGTACATTGTTTTTGCAAATGTACAAATTGTGTATCAAATTATTATTTTTATTTAGCAGATGCTTTTATCTAAAGTGACTTTTTTTGTACAATTTAGGATAGTAGAAGCACTTCGGTCACTAAAAAAAGAGTTAGAGTTATTTAAAACTTGTTATTACAAGTCTAACATTTTTCACTTTATCAACTTAACAATCAACATTACATACATTTCAACCAAAAAAATGTATATGCAACAATATGCAAGTTACAAGTTCATACTGCAGTTACAAGTTCACAAGTTTCAGTAGTGTGTTTTTTAGTTTGTTTAGTTTGTTTTTTTTAACAAGCAAACATGCAGGACAAGCAGATAGATACATAATAAATAGGGTCGGCTATTGCTGGAGGTTTAATTTTGATAGGTGTCGTCAGCATAGCAATGGTAGGAAAAGCCATGTTTGTGACCCAAGTCATGTCATGTGAATGAAGAAGTGAAGCGGTCCAAGAACAGAGTCTTGAGGCACCCCACACAGAAGGCATGTTAATCAAAAACTGCTTCCCGGCATGTTCTTGTCACTTTAAAAGACATCACATCATATAATGTCAGATTCAGGTGAGCGACAGTCACCTCTGAAAGCATCAGGGTGTGAAAACTGTCCGTCTGGAACTGCTTTACTGCCTCGTGTGCCGGTGCTCTGTACACTGAGCGTTTTAAAAGCAGGTGAAGAGAAGGAGCCACTGTTATAATGAGTCTCGGATTTCCTTGGAAAGTGACTCAGATCAGTTCCCTCCGCTGTCTTTCTCGGGTTTAATGTTGTTCCTGTCGCTTCCAGTGACGTCATTAAGCTCATGACGGTTGAGCAGATGTTGTTCTCCAATTGTGGTCATTAGCAATTATATGATAAACAGCGTCCTAATAGGCTAATTGTTGCCAGTCGGCATGAGCTTGTTCTCTGTGTTTACAAAACAGCTACAGCAAACATGTAGGCTTTACCTACACTGTAAAAAAAATGCTGGGCTTCACACGTTGTTCGAACATAAATCGTTAAAGTTAACTTAATCGTTTTTACAAATTTAAGTGGATTGAACATAATACAATTAAGTTGTCCCAGAAAAAAAACTTAAGAATTGTGTAGTTTCAACTCATTTTAAATAAGTAGTTTGAACAAACAGCAAAAGTCATTTTTTGAGTGTATTAGAGCTTGATTTCCAGAATCTTCTGATCTGTAATGACTGTTTGTCAGGTCACATCAGATTAATATGTTTTAAAGCTAGTTTTGATCAAGTGGTATTTACCAGATGTCATTTTAGTCATACAAGACGGAAACATGCTTTTTGTGTTTGAAGGTGAACACAGTAAAGCTTTTTCCAGAATTTTTAAGTTTTTGTTTTATATTAAAGGTGCTGTATGTAAGTTTTTTACTCTTCTAAAGCAAAAACATATCATGTTTGCAGATGTTTAAGAAACATGCTAAGTGAACATTCTTGTTTATTCTGCTTTGAAAATGTGCGTTACGTGTTGAAACGGATGTCTTTGTTTTGAAAAACATTGTATTTCATTCATTCAGTCAGAAAGGCTCTCAAAGCATGTGCCCGAGACCAAACATGCAACCTGCGGTGGACAGTAGCACTTAATAATTAGCAAATAATATAAATATTACAAATGTAAACATTAGGTGAGCAGATTACATTGTAACCTGTGTCCTAACAACACGCTACGTGACTAGATTTGCAGTGATAAGCAGTTTTTGTTTGTACCAGACGCAACACGACAGAAATTTAAATGCAGCTATTCAGAAGCACAGAATATATGTACACTTTCTGCACTCCAACGAAATGGTAAGGTTTATAACCGAATTAATACATATTAAACTTCTTTAACATTATTATATGTACATGCTGAATGATTGATATGTTGGCTTGCACTGAGTCACAGTTCTAAAGTTCAATTTCAAACAATAAATGTCACGTAAAATGGCATTCAAACTCACATTGTTAGCATTTAACACTGAATAAAGCACATGAGGTGTACCTGAGGTGATCATTGTCATTTATGCTGTTGTTCAGCTGTGAGAAATAGAAGCCGTTTCTAAAATAGACGTTTCAGGTGTTGGTTAGAACAAAAACTCCTTTTAGTATGGAAAATATTTCTTCTATCACATGCCGTTGCTTTTAGTTAGAAAACAGTTCAAATCAGCCTTAAATCAGCCTTTAGGCTCGATAGTCAGGCATACTCGCTTCAATCTGGCAACCTGCACTTGCGTGGACTCACCAGAGGAGCCGAGTGAAAATGTGTTTTGATCCAGAAGTGCAATACCTAGTTTAACCACCGGGTGTCAAACTTACATACTGCACCTTTATTGCAAAATAAAAAAAGGAATATATTAACGTGTTTGTTTGTTGGCACTTAATTGTTTTCCCATGAAAATAGCCCGAGATGCCAATGTGACATTAAAAAAAAAATATATATATATATATACACACAAGTCAAAGAACCACTCGCCTCAAAGCAGAGGGTGGTTGTCTCCGCGAAGTGCATTTAAAATCTTTTAAACCCTGACAAGTTGATTTTCCTACTTTTTCCTTGGTCATTTGCTAAGCTATAGACTAGTTTAAAACTAGTTTTGCTTGTTGCAGCACTATATTTGACCAAAGTTTCATCAATTATGACATTAGATTTCCTAGTACTCGGATTGAACTGCATGTAAATGACATGGGCATATTTAATAGCTCATAGTAACACGTGTTAGCTACCTCTTTACACATGTTTTGGAGCATATTCGCTAGTTGGTTGATCTCCATCGGCTCTTTGGTTCAGCACATGTCGGTGTGTCCTCGTGATCACAGAGGAATGAAGTCTGTCACTGTTACCATGATTACCGCTAATGTTTAAGGGAAGTGCATCAAAACTGACTGGAACTACCTGTGCTGTAAACTTAAATAAATCTTATTAATTTGTATATTAATTAAAATAAAATACAGAAACTTGATGTTACTTACGAGGTTGTAGGCTCTTCTTCTGTAAATATCAGATGTTGTATCAACTTATAAATTGGGTCAGTGACTGAAAAAACTGAAAACAACTGCCATAATGTATTGCAAACAGTCAAACGTTATTATTTCTATTCTCTGCAGTGTTGCGTATTCTTTCAGTGTGTTTCCTGGTCCGATCGGGTCCCTCCATGTTTGAAGAACAGCCTCATTCTCAAAGTCAGATTTGCTTTTGCATTGGGCAGGTTGACAGAAACCATCCTAATAAAAGCTTTTCTTTTGCTTGAAAAAAAAGAGAGGGAAAGTCAAATAAATCCCTCTGTCATGGTGGCTGTCGGCGACTGGCGTGTTTGATAGCCTGGCGTGTGCTGACAACATCTATTAAAGTTTATAGTCTTGTGGCTGATGATGGACAGAGCAGAGCCTCCTGAGGGGACGAGTGTTGACCTGCAGTCAGAAAACACAGCGGGATAGTGTGAATGAATGAGCAGCTGGACACACACACACACACACACACACACACACACACATCAGCACCGCTGCCCTCCTGTCATGACTGAATGATCGTGTTCATGAGATTGATGAACACCACCACAGTATCTGACCTGTAGGAATCTCCAGGTTTTCAATGAGACCACCGTAGGCCAGAATCATGGTTTTAATAAGACATTTGGAATACATAAATACGTGCATAAACAAAGCAGTTTATTAACTTCTTTCAATGTGATAGCATGAGGGTGAGTGAATGAATGGCGAGGCTTTTGATACGTCCGCATAGGATTAAAAACTCCTCCAGTCTTCCTGTCCTCGTCTTATTTGATTTAATTAAGCCAAAGCTTCAGCTCGGCTAGCAGTACAGACTCTCTCTCTCTCTCTCTCTCTCTCTCTCTCTCTCTCTCTCTCTCTC
>CAIGQW010053321.1:400272-410473 GCA_903798125.1 Danio choprae
TTATTCATTGGATTTACAAAAATATTTTAAGGTAAGTGGTTGCAATTTAAATGGTCTGAATTTAAACAAACAAATCAAATGTAGTAATGTTCAACTTAATGTGTTGGGTTATTTTCAGCCCAAATAAATTGTTTGCAATCACTTACCTTAAAATTTAGTGTGGTGTCTACAGCACTGCCTCCTCTGTCCAGGCGAGGGCATCATTACAGTAGTCACGACAGGGATTAACAGCTTATTTACAAGAGACAAGGGTCAGACTTCTGTCCAAACAAAGCAGAGCCTGATAAATCCAGCAGACTGACCAAAAAAAAACACAAACAAGCAGCTCATTCAAGTCCATCTGACTCCGGAGAAAAACTATGCAAACAATTTTAGCGTCTGTCACCAAGCGAGATATTTGAATATTCATAAATCTGACACTCAGGGACGTGTGACATGGTGGAGGTAATAAACCAGTGTGAAAGAGACGCGAGGAACAATATTTACTGTCTCGCGGGTCAACAAAGGATCGTCTCCAAACGACGTAAAGAAAGCAAAGGTGACGTGATCTACAGGGACGAGTTCACATATTTGAGACTGTCGGGAGAACTGATGACCAGGTCACTCAACCCTCTGACCTTTGACCTGTAGCTCGGGCCATTTCTGTGTTTCTGTCCAATTAGGTTATATTGGTAGAAAGCATATTTAGTGCAAGTGTCCACTCAAACGGGATAGTTCACCCAAAAGTTCCTTATTTCTCGTTTAAGTGATTCTAAACTTTTAGTAGTTTATTTCTTCTGTTGATTACATATTAAGATATTTTGAAGAATGTTGGGGGGGAAGCTGCTTATTGATATTTATAGTAGATGCAAAAAATATGGATGTCTATGATGTCTATTTTTTTTTTCCAGCATTCATTCATTCATTTTCCTTTGGATTAGTCCCTTCATTCATAAATGGTCACCACAGCAGAATGAACCACCAACTATTCCAGCATATGTTTTACATAGCGAATGCCCTTCCAGCTGCAACCCAGTACTGGGAAACACCCATATGCTCTCGCATTCACACACACTCATGGCCAATTTTTAGTTTATACAATTAACCTATAGCACATGTCTTTGGACTGCGGGGGAAACTGGAGCACCCAAAGGAAACCCACGCAAACACGGGGAGAACATGCAAACTCCACACAGAAATGCCAACTGGCCCAGCCGGGACTCAAACCAGCAACCTTCTTGCTGTGAGGCGACAGTGCTAACCACTGAGCCACCATGTCACCCTTTTTCCAGCATTCTTCAGTATATCTTCCGTTGTGTTCAACAGATATGGATGGTGTGTAAATGATGACAGAATGTTTATTTTTGGATGAACTATCCCTTTAAATGTTTCTAATGACTTTTTTTAAGTGTCAAAATATTGGTGAACTAATCTTCCTTTGTCATTCAGCAAAACAGATGGAAAAAGGAAACAACATACCTATTCCAACTTTTACTGATTAAAACTTACGTTTTTAAATTAAGTTACTTAAGTAAATAAAATAAATAAATCCTAGTAAAATCATACGAATGAATTAACAGTAGAAAAAGTATCAAATTGACCCAAATTAATATTTATAATACACAAAAAATTGTTTTTGCTGCTTGTTCAAACTACTTATTTAAACTGAGCTTTTTGGGACAACTTAAGAGTTATATGATTAATCCACTTAAATTTGTAAAAACAAAGTTAACTTAATCAACTTTTCTTGGGACATGAAGCAATTGTGTGGAACCCAGCATTTGTACAGTATATCATATAGCTCTTATAATGTTTTTTAGTATTATTATTTAATTTTTATCTTATAGTTGTCATACTTTAAGACACTGATGCAATATAGGCATTTTAACTCATGGTCTCTCTTTTTGAGGAGCAAGGACATTTTCAAAATAGTTCCTATAATTGTTTTATTATTCTGAAAAAAAGTCTTATTTTTTTTAGTTCGGCTGGAATAAAAGCAGTTTTAAAAGAGAAATATATATATATACACATCCCATTTTTAAAATGAATTATTTTTTATCCATCTCTCAGTGAATATGGGTCATATATTTTGCAGCATTTAAACAAAACCGATGTATTAAACAAATATATATATTAAAATAATATTTTAGTCACAGAACATCTTTAGAAATGGAAAGATAATACATTTAAATTCATGCTAAATAATTGCAAAACAAAATTACAAACTACAACATTTCAACAAAATTGTATATATTTTTTGTTTCTCTTGATTTTTTGCAATTTTTGACAATTTTATTTAATATTTTTCCCTAACATATACATTTGGGCTACTCATTTTTGAACCATTATTGTCAGTTATTTTGTTAGATTAGCTCCAGATTTGGCTTCAGTACTGACTAAACTAATGTATATGCACAAATATAATATTGTAAAGCATCCTATAGAAAATATTCATTTAAATTAGAGATTTGTGGGGGTGTACTCATATATGCTGAGCACTGTACATATACACTACCAATCAAAAGTTTGGGTTCAGTTTTTTGTTTTTTCATTTTTTTAAAGAAAATTATTCTGTTCATCAAGGCGGCATTTATTAAATGTAATTTAGTTTTCTTATATTTATTAAAATTTTAAATAACTGCTTTCTTATTGTATGTAGTTTTAAATGAAATGATTACCCCAGTCATTATTGCATTTATTACTATTATCACTAATAATAAATAATAATAATAATAATAATAATAATAATAATAATAATAATCATCATCATCATCATTAATATTAGAGTGATTTCTGACGAATCATGTGACTCTGAAGACTGCAGTAAGGAAGCTGAAAATTCATCTTTAAAATCTCTGGAATAAATTATTTAATTAAATTATAAACTACTTTTGAACAGTTATTTTATAGTGCAATAACATTTCACAATTTTACATATTGTACTGTATTTTTGATTAAATAAATGCAGTTTTGGTGAGCAGGATAAGCTTAAAAAACATTTAAAAATCATACTGACCCCAAACTTTTGACCGGTAGTGTATATATTTTTTTCAGGTAAATATTATTATCCTCTTATGAAATTAATTATTTTTTTTTTATGGGGGGGATGGGTAAACACTTGTTTTGACAATGATTTGCCAAATTAACCTAATTTGTCTAATTAAACTAATTTTGCAAACAAACAAAAAAAGTACATTATTATGTGCTGTCATCGTGGCAAATACAAAGGAAATGAATAATTAAACATTCATTCTCTTTTTAAAAATGCATTGAAAAATATCTGTTAAACAGCACTTGGATTTCACTTGCACTTGGAGCAAAAATGGATTTTAATTTCACAATATTTTTTACTTCAACTGTACATCGAGTAAAAATTATGATAATAATAGTAATAATAATAATAATAATAAAAATGTTAACAAATGTCTGTCAAATATATAATTTCTGAACAGCATAGCCGGCACAAATGTGACGTGATCCCCAGGAATGCATGCACATATTGGGCTCCTGGGGAGTCAAACAGAGGTTGGGTGTCAGTGAAACGTTTAGAGACTGTCAGCACAACGGCTGACCAGGTCACTGAACCCCATGACCTTTGCCCTTTAGCTCAGGGTCAGGTAAACCACATATGATCCCAATCGGAGCCTCGATCATCCATTCCCACAATAAACCCGTCCTGGAGAACACCAGCCTGACACATCAGACGAAAATCCTCCCAGCGGGTTTCTGACAGTGCGGTCTGCGGTCACACAATTGGACGTTGTTCTCTCTCTTTCTCTCTCTATCTTTTCTGCTCATCCTCAGTCTATCATTACGGTCTCTTATATTAGAGAAGGGCCCCGTTCCAGAGCGCCGCTCGCCACTTCTCTGCAGTTTTTAATTGTGGCTCTGAGGTGGTGGATGAAGACAGCTGCGTTTCGGAGCCAAATTACAGAGAGCTGCGACGCAGGACCTGCGCTTCACCCGCGGGGTGTGGACATCAGCCTGATGAATCCTCCATTTAGACTGGAAAACACAGATTGTCAAACATACTCCATTCTGATTGGAGGAGCCACAGTCAGAGCCACCATATAGTAGTCGATAAACTATTTAATTGAATAATCTGTTAAACAATATTTGAGGGGGAAACATAGGATAAGGTACACTACATTATCTTAATACAGTACACTAATACCAACCCAGGCTCATTCTGAAAACGTACCACTCGTATCCCAGGAGGTACATTTTGTTTTTGCAGTTTTTATTTTCACAAATCCACCAGAGGCCAGTCTACGCTTTTTCAGATCTTAAATTTCTCTCGTGAGTGCTATTCGCGCCTGCTATTCTCACGTGAATCCACCAGAGGCCGCTGTCGACTTACTGACTGACTGACTGACCGATCAACTGACCCACCCTCCTCCTTCCCTAAACCCAACCGATAGTGTTTTCAAAAGCACTGATTGACCAGTGCTCACCCCCCAAAAAAAAGCAATCCAGAAAAAGAGAAGCCCTCATCCGATTTTTTTTACTTTTTTTTTACATTCTCACCCTGTTATTTACTGTTTTTACCTTACCTGCTTTCTGGAACCGTTCTTTGCTGGACTCGAACCCCATCGTCGTGGTCACTCTGCGTCTCAAGTCCGCCGACATGCATGTCAAGCTACCGGACAAACTGGTAACAGTGGGAAAGCCGTTCATACGGAGCTGGCAAGTGCAAAAAGGAACAGCGTCATACCACCCTGTAGCGTTCCTTTTAAAGACAAAATGCAGCCATACGTATTTCTGGCTACATAATTTGCGATCTCCAGAAACGTATATAGGGCTACGTTTTAAGAATGAGCCTGTGTTGACTAATACACTACATCTTGTCTCCCAGTTTTACTTTTTTCTAAAATGTCTCCCTCATCAAAACAATTTGGGACTAATTTAATAATCAAAAATTCAATACGGATATTAAATCAAATAAGGAAACATGTTGTCAGCCACCTGACGTCTCTGTCCTCACACCCATAGCAAATAATCACGTTCAAACCCTCTCAGTTAGATCGAGGTTTTATTGTATGGAAGGGCAAAGGTCTGAGGTCTATTGGAGATCAGTAAGTTACTGGTGAAATTGCTAACAGTGTAGGCTAACATAAAAGATATTTTGTGAAATATTCGTTTTCCTTATTTGTTAGATTTCTCTCAATGAGTAACCAATACTATATAGTGCAAACTGGTTACCATCATTCTTAAAGACCTAATCTTGATAAAGTCATATACAGGTATAGTAAACAAAACAAAAAAGCCATGATTTTCATATTAGACGAACTATTAAAACACATTTTTCATCGATTTTTGTGGATTTTTGTTTTATAATTCTATTGCCACCTGTTTCTAAACAGGCCATCTGAGGGCATGACGCTGCAGTGATTTCACCAGGTTTTGAGAAGATTTTTGTCTGCTTTGGGACGTGTTCTGTAACACTCTGCTTATTGTTTTATTTGCTCATCTGGTCAGCCATTCTGATAATATTTTGTCTGAAGTCACGGATGTTGATGGCACTTGCAATGTGCCGAGTTTGTCTTCTGCTCAAATATTTTCAGAAACGGCACGCTTGTCCTCCAGCTTGACTGTCCGCTGTTTTGAGAGCTGTGTGCTGTTTGCTTGTCTTTACCGTGTTTAGTCTAAAATCCGCTGCCCACCCGAGAGAGAGACTGCAGGCCGGTCCCGAATCAGTGTACTGACCCGTCACTGCAGGTGCTGGTGTCCTGGAGCAAACAAACACATTGAGGTAAATTTGGTTTTACATTCACACATTCTGAGTTTCTTCTTAATAATATAATTTCAGAAATGTATTCTTTGCTCATTCTAAATAGTGAAATCATATTAGCAGCCAATGACTATCAAAGTAACAGTTCACAGTCAAATAAAGTGCTAATGTTGTTTTCAAGTCATACTTACATGTGATTTCAGACCAAATATTCAAAGTACCATAGTAAACGATATAGGGAGCATGTCACAAGTTGTTTCTAAACAAATGTGCAAATATTAAACCAACTTTACCTCAATAATAAAATTGAGGTAAAGTTGGTTTTACCTTCATACATCTGGACTTTCTCATTAATAATATAATTTCAGAAAGGTATTCTCTGCAAATTATAAATAGTAAAATCATATTAGCAGCCAATGACTATCAAAGTAACACTGTTCACAGTCGAATAAATAGTGCTAATGTTGTTTTTAAGTCATACTTACATGTTATTTCTGACTGAATATTCAATGTACCATGGTAAACAATATAGAGAGCATGTCACAAGTTGTCACTGAACGAATATGTGCGAATATAAAACCAACTTTACCTCAATAACAAACACAGGTATTTCCCACTCCATCATTTTCAGCACCTCGCTGTTTGATCCCGCGTTTTGCCTGTGAAGACAAGACTGTCATAAATGTTTACCGTCACAAAAAAGCGGCCATGTTTTTCTCATTACGCGCTCGCACAACTTTTTTTAAGAGAGCGCGCAAACACAACCCACATCAATTTATGCCTGTTGTGTTAGTCCAAATTACACAGGTGACCTATCGCCTTCCGGGCTCTAGGAGATCAAAACTGGAGCGGGACGGGAGGGAATTCACCCCCTCGGAGCAAGTTTAATTTCTGCCCCCCCTTCAGATGGTTCACACCGCAATTCCCCGCGGCTGCGCTAACTGTGTGAAGGGACTGTATGTTTTATCCCGCTGCCTTCACATGAGGAAGTCATTAACATCTCCGTGCATCTCTGCTCTGTAATCTCACACAACCGGCGATTCATTCAGCAACAACACAACAACAAAATACTGAGAATTATCCATTTATCTCAGGTAGATATCATAATAAGAGCTGTTTGGTGATGCAAGTATCTCTAGTTTCAATTGTTTCATACCTGTTTGATTTTTTTCCCTTCTATTGAACACAAAAGAAGATATTTTGAAGAATGTTGGAAAGCAGCAGCCTTTAGCGGCCTCTGTTTCCATTCACTTATTTTTATGCACATTTTGAAATATCACATAAATCATCAAGATGTGCATACATTTTGAAAATTGAGAAGAATAATTTTTTATCCGATTACCGTTTTGCGTATAAGTCTAATTCGCATCTTTGGATGGAAACAGCTTCTGACTTCCACTTTTCCTACAATGGTATCATTGGCTTCTGGTTTCCAACATTCTTCAGGATATCTTCTTTTGTGTTCAACAGAAGAAAGGTAGTTTAGAACCACTTGAGGGTGCGTAAACAATAACATATTTTCATTTTTGGGTGAACTATCCCCTTAACTTTGACACATAAATTATCAGGCACGCACCACTTGTAGGCTACATTATCAGTATAGCATGTGCAATTATGCTTTTTACACGTTTAACTTAGTGTGCAAAGTTGATGTTTGGGAATGAAACGGGTTTGCAGTTACAAAGAGTTTTTCTCCATATTATTAAAGACGGTTTCTTAATTCGCTCAAACACCTCATTTGTTATCCTAAGTTTTCTTCCAGGAACATACACATTACATTATCATAAATCTACTGTATATCATAAATACTGATACACATGTAATTCTATACATTCACAGACATAACCAGCATTATGTGAACGTATGTGTCTTTTTCAGTGTTGTGCTTTTGAAATATTTTGACAGTTAATGTGGAGGAGAACTTAGTTTAATGCTCACATTATATTAAGCCTGACAGTGGCCTTTTTGAGTGCTTGCATATCAGTAAATTAAACGTACAAGTCTTTAAAACACATGCAGATGTTTTGTTTGTATTGCGGTCTTAGTACCTGAGACACAAGATGTAAAGGCTCCACCCTCTTCTGGATAAAGGGCGGGATCAGCAACTAATTTGCATTTAAAGAAACTTATGAAAACAATGTTTTTACCTTCATCAAAAAGGTTCATTTACAGCATATTATATGTGGCATTTTGATATTAAACTTTTCTGAGGACACCTGAGATTTACACCAGACCTTGTAAAATAAATAAATAAATAAATAAATAAATAAATAAAGCATACTACAACCTCTTTAAAGAAATTCTTTGGCAGTGTTCACACAGAATCTATTTTTCATATAATTTCCTTTTTTAACTTGGCCCAAAAAGTATCCACCATGAAATACCAATAACAACATGAAAAAATAACACAGGTGACACCTTAGAAACTGTGCATTACAACACCTTGGAAATCACTAGCAGATATCTTTGCATTGAAACAATGTTCCTAATAAATGAGTATTATGAGTAAGGGTTTATTTGAGTATAAATAATCCATTAACTGTATAACATATGTTACTTATATCTTCAGAATGATGGCTGGATGGGCATCTGCTGCATAGGACATATGCCAGAGTAATTGGCAGTTCATTCTGCTGTGGCAACCACTGATAAATGGGACTAAGCTGAGAGATTGTGAGATATCTTCAGAACGGTAAGGTGTTTGTATTGATGCATGGCTAACAAAAAAATGCAAATTGAATCCTCACATTAGCAATTTAAACAGAAACCTCTCTTGATTTTGTGTATTTTTGTGCATTGCCAGCAGAGGGCTTTAATTTATCAGATGAGTGGACTGCTTACACATGTAACAGAGTTCAGTACCTCTATTATGACTATAAATGTATAGTCATAATAGAGGTACTGTACTGTATTTAGTATAGTTATTTCCTATATTTTGCAGACCATACTTTTTGCTATAGCAGGGTGTCCTAAATAGTTTTTGTTTTTATCCAGCCATGACTGAGATGACCTAAAATATATTGTGAGTTGATTACTTTCTAGGAAATGTGTTTAAGTGAAAATGCTGCATCTGACAGCATTGTAATTATGTGCAGTCAGTCATGTTAGAAAACCCCTACCACAGCATAATCTCACAGATCCAAATGCTCCACCTAGATGTATAATAAACATTGCGTATGTTCTGACTGGTATCATTGCGTATGTTCTGACTATTGTATCAAGTTTTATATAACTTTAATTTAAATGTACAGTGCATCCAGAATGTATTCATAGAGCTTCACTTTTTCCACATTTTTTTGTTTTACAGCCTTATTCCAAAATGGATTAAATTAATTTATTTCCTCAAAATTCTACACACAATACCCCATAATGACAATGTGGAAAAAGATTTTTTTTTAATTGTTGCAAATTTATTAAAAATAAAAAACCTGAAAAATCACATGTACATAAGTATTCACAGCCTTTGCTCAGTACTTTGTTGATGCACCTTTGGCAGCAATCACAGCCTCAAGTCTTTTTGAATATGATGCCACAAGCTTGGCACACCTGTCTTTAGGAATTTTTGCCCATTCCTCTTTGCAGTACCTCTTAAGCTCTATCTGGTTGGATGGGAAGCGACAGTGTACAGCCATTTTCAGATCTCTCCAGAGATGTTCAATAGGATTTAGGTCTGGGCTCTGGCTGGGCCACTCAAGGACCCGAGTTGTTGTGAAGCCACTCCATAGTTTTTTTGGGCCGTCACCCCAGTCTGAGGTCAAGAGCACTCTGAAGCAGGTTTTCATTCAGGATTTCTCTGTAGATTACTGCATTCATCATTCCCTCTATTCTGACTAGTCTTCCAGTTCCTGCTGCTGAAAAACATCCCCACAGCATGATGCTGCCACCACCATGCTTCACTGTACCATTAGCCTGGATAGTAGCTAATAGTAGCTAGGATAGTATTAGCCTGGTGATGAGCGGTGCCTAGTTTTCCCCAAACGTAACGCCTGGCATTCACTCCAAAGAGACCAGAGAATTTTGTTTCTTATGGTCTGAGAGTCCTTCAGATGCCTTTTGGCAAATTCCAGGCAGGCTGCTGTGTGCCCTTTACTAAGGAGTGGCTTCCGTCTGGCCACTCTACCATGCAGGCCTGATTGGTGGATTGCTGCACAGATGGTTGTCCTTCTGTAAGGTTCTTGTCTCTCCACAGAAGAACGCTGGAGCTCAGGAAGAGTGACCATGGGGTTATTGGTCACCTCCCTGACTAAGACCCTTCTCCCCCGATCACTCAGCTTAGATGGTCTCTCAGCTTTAAGGATGATGGAGGCCACTGTGCTCATTGGAACTTTCAGAGCAGTAGAAACTTTTCTGTAACCTTCCCCAGCCTTGTGCCTTAAGACAATCCTGTCTCGGAGGTCTACAGACGATTTCTTTGTCTTCATGCTTGGTTTGTGCTTTGACATAAACTGTCAACCCTGGGACCTTATATAGACAGGTGTATGCACTGTCAAC
>CAIGQW010053321.1:418637-432996 GCA_903798125.1 Danio choprae
TATTATTATTATTATTATTATTATTATTATTATTATTATTATTATTATTATTATTCATTCATTCATTCATTCATTCATTCATTTTCTTTTTGGCTTAGTCCCTTTGTTAATCAGGGGTCGCCACAGCATAATGAACCGCCAACTTATCCAGCATATGTTTTACACAGCGGTGCCCTTCCAGCTGCAACCCATCTCTGGGAAACACCCATACAGTCTTATTCACACACATACGGACAATTTAGTTTACCCAATTCACCTATACCGCATGTCTTTGGACTTTGGAGGACCCGAAGGAAACCCGCGCCAACACGGAGAGAACATGCAAACTCCACACAGAAATGCCAACTGACCCAGCAGGCTCTAACCAGCGACCTTCCATTATTGTTATTATTATTATTATTATTATTATTATTATTATTATTTTAATTATTATTTTTATTTTTTTATTATTATTTCTACCTACCTGTCCACTAGCTGCATCTTTTTGCCACATCAGTCAATTACTATTTTAATTGAATATCATATTAGTTTACTTGATTTTATTTATTTATTTATTTTTTACTAGCAAAAGCACATTGAGATTAAAAATCTCTTTTACAAGAGCGTCCTAGCCAAGATTAGGCAGTATGCAGTTCACATGGGTTTAACAAACAAACAAACAAAAACAAATAACAGATAACATCATTCATCCATCAAAGCACCCAGTTAAAAACTATTCAGAACATCTACAGGCCAATGTTTCAAAATCCAAATCACTTCAAATCTTTTTAAAAGCATGTAGTGAAACCAACTCTTTAAACTGCAACTTTTGTGGAGGTTTTTCTATGCAAAAGGTGCTGCATATTTAAAAGCCTTTTATCTCATTTCAGTATCACCACTGGTACAGACAATAAATAAACTTCCTGAGACCGAAGGCTATAGCTAGAGACAGTTTTTTTTTTTTTTTTACAAATGTAAGTTTGGAGATATGAGGGGAGTAAACCCAAAATAGGTTTATATACAAAGATATGCCAATGCTTGAGCCTACGAGTAGACAAAGCAGACCATCCTACCCGAGTGTAAAACAAACAATGAGTACATTTACATGGACACCAATAATCCGATTTTATTACAATTAAGACAATACTCTGATTAAGAGTCTACCATGTAAACAGCAATATTTGATTAATTTAATCCGACTAAAGTCATAATCGAAATAAACAGAAATCAAATTAAGACATGTGGAGTATGCCAATTTTAGTCACATTACTGAAGTGTAGCACAGACACGTAAACACCGCAATCAAGCTATTACCGTCATGTAGGATTTTCACAGCGTTTGGCAACAGGATAGTCTATACACTCACTGCTGTTTGACACTATTTTCTGCACCTACCGAGTCTGTGAAGGACCACAGATACATGCATCGTGAAATGCCGAGGTTTTTTCCCCATTCAGCGTGCGGTATCAAATTCCATTAAAACAACACTCTTCCAGCAGTTCATACTCGCATAAAATATCTCATTTGTAATGGAGAGGCATGCACGAAATGTTCCTGAATGAAAGTGAAAGTGGCCAGAAAAATGAACCTCCCGAAATTACACGAAACTTTGGAGGAAATGATTGAATGAACAAAATTCGATTCGCTGATTCAAATGATCCAGTCAGAGGAAGTCTCAAGTTAATGATTCACTGATTCAAATGATCTAGTTGGAGTGAGCCCCCAGTTAACGATGCACTATTTTAATTACGATTTAATTAATCCAGTTGGAAAGTCTCAGTTTATGATTCACTTATTCAAATAATCCAGTCATAATGAGTCACCAATTATGATTCACTCATTCAAATGATCCAGGCTACATTCCAGCCCAATTTTTAATGCTAACTTCCCTCCGACTCATTGACTCATGTACATCAATAATTAGGTTACACAAGTGTTCACTATTGGCGGAACATCTGAATGGATTTTTTTAAAAATGCCCTAAACCCTTGAGCATTTGGGAACTACACTGTTGTGACGTCACAATTGTATGGCATTCTGGAACTGGAGTGGACATGAAGCAGACTCACTTCTCTGTCAAATCGAGGGTATGTCCATGTAAGCTTCCCTCCTTCACTTGATGAACTGTCATGGATTTCCCTGAGGGAACAAGGGAGTGTATGTATAAAAGTGATGCACCCTCTGTCAGAGCGATTCTTTAGTTAACGATTCACTGATTCAAATGATCCACTTAGAGAGTTTACATTTAATGATTCATAAACAGATTCAGAATGAGATAGAAAGATGGCCTTAACTGATGGTGCAAAATATAAGTTTCCAATGCCAAATGTTAGGATTTATTATTGTAAATAAAATTATATTTAGGTCATGACAGTCAGCCTAAACATGCATATTTTATAGTAGTGCATTATTTTGGACACAACCATTGATTTTGGATTTTTAGTGTGAGACTGATCACTCTAGATGCAGCTACGTTTGTCGAGCAGTCGAATGCGGTATCTATGTATTCATATCTATAGTTAATTTGACGCAAAATGAGAATGTTGCCATTATTTATTACTCCCTCTTTCCAAAACCGCATCTCCTTTTTGCAGACCACATAGGGTGCATTAAACCTGTTGAATACACTTTGTAAAAGTGAATAAATCATCTGAAGAAGCTTACCGCGTTTGTTAAAAAAATCAGCTGCATAAGCAAACCGCACATTTTTATGCTACGTACAATTAGAATTTAAGTTAGGTTAAGATTGTAAGACTGACAGAGGTGTGAACTCGGTTTTGCTTTACCAAACTGTAGCCTAAATGTTCTTGATTTTAGTTTACGATGTTTATTATTTATCTACGTGCAAGTGTCAGCAGGACGTGTTTCCCCCGCTGCGCCGCGTCACGACGTCAAGTAAACCCTGCGTTCAGCTCGTTTCCGCTGCGGTTGCAGAGATTTGCGCAGGTGCACAGAATAAAGAGAGAGAGAGAGTGTGTGCGTGTGTGCGTGTGTGTGTGTGTAACGGGTTGCTTCTCACTCTTCACCGCACTTTTTTTTCTTCTATGGGTTTCCCCATCACCACAAGAGAATATTTACTTTATTTTTAAACTGCAGCTGTTTTCTCGTAAGTTTATCTGTAGTTGGGAGAGTGGGGAGATGCCAAGTTGTTTATCAGTAAGATTACACATTTTCTACAATATGCCTGACAGGTTTTTAGTGTTTTTTTTTTATTCAAACGATTCAAAACATAATCTAGGTTAAAAACATATAGGTACTGAAACTAATATGTAAAAAAATATGTTGGCATATTTGTAGTCTGGCCGAATCTTTTATTATCATTGACTTAACCAATAAAGCAATGATGCTTTTAAAAATCCACACCTTTATCAGTAGTAACAAATTGCTATTGTATATGAAACAGGACAAGCATGTGTAGCTTGTCCAGCATGCAGAAAGTATTTTTTTTTCTTGTCAAGAAAAATGACAAGTAAGACATACAACTGAAACCCTTGGAGACCCTTTTGCACTTGACGGTCAAAAACATTTTTTTTAACAAAATTTTGTGAAAAAATGTATGAAAGCCAGTCTGAATGTAATTTTAATCTGTTGTAGTTAACATCACAGTAAAAAATACTGGGTTCCAGGTCCACACAATCCCCTCATCTCGCCTTAATGCAAATTAATTAAGTTAACTTAATTGTTTTACGTTCAGTCAACTTTGATTGGTTAAAAACCATTAAGTTGTCCATAAAAAAAAATCAAGAACTGTGTTGTTTCAGCTCATTTTACATAAGCAGTTTGAACAAACAGCAAACATATTTTTAACTGTATTTATTGTAAGTATTTTCAAAAAGATTTCTCTTTTTTATCATATCAAACATCATCAGTGGCATTTAAGATTGACCCGACATATAGCCCGATATAAAGTTTCCTGTCAAAGTTCATTAGCTGACTTCAAATAAAAAATATCTTATATAAGCAATTAAAAGAATAAAAACAACAGCTTAAATATGTGTCTAGGAACACTAGAAAAATACGTTTTTTTTTCTGATACCATCAGAAAGGAGAAGTTGCATTATTCTTGAACAGGCCTACAGAACAACTGAGCCTTTATCAAACATTAATGCCTCGGCAGTAGATTTCTATCAAGCTAAGCCTGGGAAAATGAGATTGTAAACAATTAAATGCTTTGTGAGCGTTGGTGTAGATTTAAAGGAGAAATGAAAAGGTCTGGTAGGGGTCCGGTATTTAAATGCTGGTTATCTGTGGTTGTTAAAGAGTTTGCCTCCAGCCGTCTGGATTCAGTGATTTCTTCTTAATAAAGCGGACAAGCTTTTTTTCATGAGCTTAGAAGTAAATCTGGCTTGACTTTCTCTTCAGCTAATGAACCTGCATTGTTTGCTTTTTGTAACAAGAGTAGAAGAAAACCTAAATGCACTTTATTTGTAGTAAATTTCTGACATATGATGACGTGAACACATGGAAATCAGCCTAAATGTTCAAAAATATGTTTTAATAAATAAGCAAAATGTACAATGGATGGAAATCGAAAAATGTTGCATAGGAAAAATCAAATGTATGCATTTATCCATGCAGCGTACTTTAAGAAAGTATTGCTCTAAATTGCATTGGTCCCTTTAAAATTGACAATACTCACAGGTAGCCTATGTACAATAGTTTTTTTTTGTTCTTATATATATATAAACTCTTCTGTTTAGAGACAAACATGAAATATAGTTTCCATACAAATAACAGATGGTCTTCCTGTACTATCATCATGGCGACATTTAAGAATAACTTGTGAAAAAGATTAAATGTATTTGACGACACAGAAGACGTCATCTACTTTTTCCTCTAAGTATATAAGAAGTCCCTTTTATTGTGTCCTTCATGAGGATGCTCAAGTGCGTAGATGTATCCACTGAATGTCCTTTGGCCACGTCACTGAGGTTTAGAGGTTCATCGATTAATCCTTTGGCATCTTCAAAATTAGTGGAAGTAAACAGTCTGTGGAAGGAAATAAAACAACAACATTTAGGTTCAAAAATTGGCTTTAAATAAGACAAGAACTTTCTACGAAGGTCTAAAAACTTCAAGGTTCATCTGCGGTTGAATGCACAACCTTGGTTTAAAACGTAGCAAAATAGGAAGCTATTAATGATCCCATTATTTAATTTTGAGTGGGAGCACATGCTTATACAGGAAAAGGCTTGGTTCAAACATGCTCCACAAATCCCAGGTGGAATCACGTCACTGGAAAATAACTGTTTTAAGAGGTCACTTGGTTTGAAATTCGAAACCGTACACCTGACTTTCCTCTGAATTTCTTGGTAGCACTTATTTCTCTATCTAAATAAATGCACACCAATCAGTAAGACAGCTTGGTAATATAATTACAATTAACATTTTAATCATCTAGTGTGTAAAATGAGACCACTAGAGAAAAAAGGGATTGTTATAATTATAATAACCTCTCACTTTCATTTCAGTTTATTATTATTGTTGCTGTTAATATACACTGTAATAAAAAAATCTTGCTGCCTTTTTGTTTTTAAGTCGAATCAAATGAACTTTTCTAGTCATCTCAACAAACACATCAATCAAACTGACTCAAAGTATTAAGTTATCTTTGCATAATGTAAAAAATGTAGTTAAAATCTCATTAGCGGATTAAAATAAGTTAAAGCATCACAAACATATTTGTTGTCTTGAATTTTTGTCATTCCTTTTTTTTTACAGTGTAGCAAATTAAAGCTTCTTTTTACCATACGTTATTGCTTCATTTTGTTTCGCATCATACAAGAAATAAACATTGTATGACCAATTAAATTAAATTAAATCAAATACAAAACCAAATTTAGATTTAAATCAAATGATCTCAAGATTTTTTGATGGTAATGTTGTTAAAGAATGATCATTTAGTAGCACAGATTTTAGCTTGAATTAGCATGTAATTGTAAGATGCCTTTGGTTTCAGTGGTTTCAGCAGATATTTAACAAGCATAAACACCATCACTCCTATAAATAGAGATTTTCGTTGAAAAAGACTATATGCTTGTCTTTTAGTTACACTGCAGGTGCTTTATTGTACACCACAACACTTTTCTCCTCAAAAAACGAAGCATATATCTGACGAAAAAGAAGAGTGAAGCTAAACGTTTGTTTTAGACGTATTTTTAGAGAACCACTTTAATTTCTTCGTTCGTATAAAACATTCAAATTCATCCCATTTTTGTCCTCAACATTTTTGTCAATCTTTCTCATGAGGATTCCCCATCGCATACTGTATGTTCAGCGTTCAGGAAAGTGCTTTGCATCTTCACAACCATTATAAATCACTTCTCAAATGTCGATTTTATTCACGAAAGAAGAAATGTTTTACCCAATGTAAATGATCCTTGAGGTGCTTCTCACGGTCGACTCGTTATTCGTTTTCAGGAGATCGACGGTAATGTGAATGGCTGTGTGTTTATTTGTTCTGGATAACAGGCGGAAATGTTTTGACCCGGTGTGATAACCGAGGGGAAAAGGCAACACTTCAACAATTCAACATTTACTTTTAGAAAATACCACAGCTTTTCTTATTACGGTCCCCGCAATATCTGTGATATAGCAAAATATTTATTGTGATTTTACAAAAAAAAAAAATAATAATAAATGCCTCTTTAGAAGCGTTAGCAGTCGATTAATCAATTAAATTTTAGAGTAATTACGATGCACATTCATTTTCTCACACCAAATGCGCGGGTCCAGTAGGTTTATATTTCCCCTGATTAGTGGTATTTGCAATATTATGTTTGTCTAAAGAGCGTAATATATATTTAAATTGTATGAATACGCTTTTACTCATTAATTTAGTCAAATAGGATATCGTGAGGCCTAGCATGTCGTAACATCATATAAATGTATGCCCTGGTGTAACCTACAGTATCTTTTTGGCCTTTTCACCAGCATTTTGATGTTGTGACCATTTGCTAACTACTACTACTACTATTAATAACAGTATTACTTTGAATTACTTTACGCTTTGTCCATAGTGAACATTTATTTAATATATGGCCTATCCTATTTTAAGTTGGGTTTTTTTTAAACATACATACAGGCAACTTACATTGTGTTACCCTAGGTATATCTTCTTGATTAACTGGAAAATAATTAAAATGTCTTTTTGTTCTTATAGGCTCAGAAAGAAAATGGTAATTTTAAAGTGGAATTGGTTACTGCACATACCAATAATATGATGATGAAACTATGAATAATTGCAAATATCATGTGAAAAAAAAATTACTTAAACAAATGAACAACCCAAAACTAAAAATTCTCATCATTTATTTTCACTTCACTTGTTCCAAACCTGTTTGAGTTTATTGCTTCTGCTGAACACAAAAGAAGATATTTTGAAGAAAGCTGAAAATTTAACCACTTTCATAGTATTTTTTTTTTTTTACAATGGAAGTCAACAGTTACAGATTTTCAGCTTTCTTCAAAATATCTTCGTTTGTGTTTAACAGAATAAAGAAACTCAATAAGTAAAAATATTAAGTAAACCAAAATATTTAATTTTGGGTGAATTATTCCTTGAATACAACTTTAACTGCAATAACCATCTAAATAAATGCGAATTTCACGGTGTCAAGAGCAAATATAGTGTTGCATTCCAGCACTGAACTGCAGTGTCAGCGGTGCACACAGCACAGCTGGAGTTTCTCTAATGCAGCTTACCGCACATCCACTTCTAAAAGAGCAGTAACTCTACGACAGTATACTTGCTGAAGTCTGGCATCTCTCTACAATACCCACCCGTTCGGCATTATCAGGACGCGTTTCGCTGCTAGTGGGACGCAGACATCGACCACGCGCCCTCCATCCTCCACACCGAAAACGCGTAACTGAGTCTCTCGTGCGCGACGTAGCTGCAGCTGGACATCTTATTGTCCATCTCGTCGCTCTGCAGCACCTGACAGAGGAAATCAATGTACCTAGAGGCGAGCTTGAGCGTCTGGATCTTGCTGAGTTTATCCGAGGGGAGCGTGGGGATGATTTTGCGCAAAGACGCGAAGGCTTCGTTCAGCGACTGAGTCCGTTGCCGCTCGCGCACGTTCGCCAGGACGCGCTGGTTCTGGAGCTCTTCGAAGGACTGGGTGCTGCTCGGGCTCGGCTTTTTGTTGCGTTTATTGACGGAGCTCGGGCTGCTGCTGTCCTCGCTCGACTTCCTCCCTTGCCTCCTCTTCCTCCCGAACCTTTTCTGCTGTCTGTCCAGCTCCTCCTCGCTGGTCACCAGGCTGTCCACTGGGGAGACGGGAGAGCTGGAACTCTCTTCCATTTCTTTTTTAAAGAAACGAGGAGAAAACGCGATCTCCACTTTTGGATCCGTGGTTTAGACTCGTAATATCCGTTTTGTTGTTGGGGATTTTGCCTGTCCTCGTGAAGTCCTGACACTGCGCGCGTCCCCTACTTCCAGAAGTAGAGCTTGGCACGGTTTTCCTCCCGCAGGAAGTTTTTTCCTAATTTTTGGGAAACTTTATCCTGGACTCTGATGCTAAATACTAGAGTGACTGTAGGGGGAGGAAGCGCTGCTCGCTGATTGGTGGACTAATAAACGAGGAGGACCAGGCTAAAGTTACACTGCAGCTCAACTCTCAGATTATACCATGAGTACTTGTAGATGGATGCTCGCAGTTTCAGACACAAGTCTCATCACCGTAAAAATTACATGTTTATTGGGAAACGATGGAAGTTGGAGTAGCAACAATTGAACTTGTTAAGCTGCTTTGACACAATCTACATTGTAAAAAGCGCTATATAAATAAACTTGAATTGAATTGAACAGCACTATAAATGGTAAAATAAAATGTAATAAAATCAGTAAATATATTAGCTACATTAATTTTAATTATTAGCATTTTGAAAAGAACGTAAACGATGGGCTACATCAAATTATTATGATAGAAAGGGGAGAAAATGAAATGATTATAAAAATGATATATGACCTTATAGTAAATAGTCTTAAATTTGACTACCAATTTCCAATTTACTATGGTACAATTGTTTTCAATTATTTTTATTATAAAAATATAGTATTATTACTATTTCATAAAACATATATTTGTCTGTGTTCACACCATAAGTTCAATAATTGGCAGTTTCCACTGTGACAAATTGCCCCATTATCTATACTAGGCAATAATGGTGGAAATGTTGAATAGTTAATTTTATTTTTATTATTTTTTTACAATATAAGAACAATATTACACCTATTAAAAAATATTCACTTAAATAAAAACTAGAACTAGAGCTGTTAGGACTCTCATGAAAGTAATATATTCATTCATTCATTCATTTTCATTTCAGCTTAGTCCCTTCATCAATCTGGGGTCGCCACAGCGGAATGAACCGCCAACTTATCCAGCATATGTTTTTACGCAGCGGATGCCCTTCCAGCTGCAACCCATCTCCGGGAAACATCCATACACACCCATTCACACTCATACACTACGGACAATTTAGCTTACCCAATTCACCTATACCGCATGTCTTTGGACTTGTGGGGGAAACCGGAGCACCCGGAGGAAACCCACGCCAACACGGGGAGAACATGCAAACTCCACACAGAAATGCCAACTGACCCAACCGAGGCTCGAACCAGTGACCTTCTTGCTGTGAGGCGAACGTGCTATCCACTGCGCCACCGTGAGGCCCAAAGTAATATATTATTATTATTATTATTTTTTATTATTATATATTATTATATATTATTATATATAAGTTAATCTCATTTATGTTGTTTACCAAAAAAATCCCTCCACATTTCCACTATTATTGCCAATAAAATAATTGAGCCACATTGTCACAATGGAACCTGCCAAATAATGAAACTCATGGCAGATCAAAAGTCTAAAATGAATATAGAAGAATTCAGTATTTATTTATTTTAAACTCAGACTAGCAACTGTTTTTTTTTTTTGTTTTTTTTAACATTTTGTATTCCCCCTATTGCAAAATGTCCCCGTCAATGTTTTACGGTCATTTGTTTTTTCTTGACTATTACGATGCACAAAAGGTCTCTCACCTCTTTCTGATCGTGGTACACAGTAGATGGATTTCTGTGCAGACATTTCTTCATCCTTTCAAGTCAGATGAAAGACCTCTCCCTATTGTTTTCCAGAATAAGTCCAAGGTTTCACAATACCCCTAAACACATGTAGGAGTCAGTCTGTTGTGAAGAACTTTTGGCAAAGCCTCACACGATTTTTTTTTCTCTTACACGGCCATTTGAATGCCGGGCCTGGACTGTCTCTTTGAATAAGACAATAATAATGCATGTCAGATTTCTTTTACCAGTGTCCAGTGTTCAAAAGCAGCATTGGGATGTTTCGTATAAGGCAGCAGTTCGGTCGCATTTGTAAGGTTTTCAACTGTAAATTATGCCTTATTTCAGAAAGAATATTTGTTTCCCTTTGATTTATGCATGTAGTCCACATGTGAACAGATGACTGACGTTTGGGAAGAGTCCAGCGAGAATAGCCTTGAGGACGATCAGATGATCTGCATGTCCATTCTGGTTAAAACCTGGACGTTCTGAAAGGGGTTTTTTTCAGTGCGGGATGTTTATGGTTTAAGAGCTTTAAGATAATCCAACATGAATGCTTCTTAATCAAATAGCTTGAAGCAACTATAGTTTTACATGGGGCATCTATAATATAAAGAAAAGAGTAAAATGTTGAGTGTGTCAACCTGATTATGTGCACTTTCTTAATAGAGAATGATGTAAAATCAAGCCGCCGTGATGTTAATGCTCAAGAACATCCTAATTATAGATCAAATCTCAAATCCCAAATGGAATTTTCTGCCCCATCTCCTCTGTTCTACGCCGTCAGGCTGAACTCATTTAAAGGAGTAGTTAATCCAAAAATGAAAATTCATCTTGACCAAAACCATATGCCAGAACCATTTTATTTATTCTGTATATGCTTTTTTTAAAAAAAGGTTCCTCGCAAGAAACCTTTCAGTGAACAACATGGAAAGGTGAGCAGATAAAGGTTCTTTCTTGGTACTGATGGTTCCATGAAGAGCCTTTAACATCCATACACTCAAAAAATGATTACTGCTGCTTGTTCAAACTGCTTGTTTAAAATGAGCTGAAACAGCACAATTCTTGTAATTTCTATGGCCAATTTATTTGTTTTATGTTCAGTCCACTTAAAATTTGTAAACCATTAAGTTAACTTAGGGCCTTGGGTAGCACGATCGCCTCACAGCAGGAAGGTCGCTGGTTCGAGCCTCGGCTGGGTCAGTTGGCGTTTCTGTGTGGATTTTGCATGTTCTCCCCGTGTTCGCGTGGGTTTCCTCCGGGTGCTCCGGTTTCCCCCACAGTCCAAAGACGGGTGCAGCTGGAAGGGTATCCGCTGTGTAAAACATATGCTGGATAAGTTGGCGGTTCCTTCCGCTGTGGCGACCCCAAATTAATAAAGGGACTAAGCCGAAATGAAAATGAATGAATGAATAAGTTAACTTAAGCATTTTGTATGGGACAACATGAAGGAATTATGCTGGTCAAACTACCTGGTTATTGAATTTGTAGTTCCCAGGATGCTTTGCGTGGGAAATGATGACAATTAAAGTAATCTTAGGTGTTTAAAGATAATAGAAAGACTATTTGGAGTTTAATCTTCACTTTACTTTGAAGATTTAGAAGATTTTCATGCAATGCTTTGAGTTTTGAGATTACCACCTTGCAGAAGCACCTATGCTTTGGGTGTTGGCAGCTTAATTGGCAAAAATGCAGTTTGTTGCTTTGCTCAGTGAGCAATAACTGTCCTAAATCAGTTCTGAGATCAGTCTCAATCAACTGTATATGTAACTCATGAAGTATGCTTAAAAATGATTATGCTTGTAGTTAATTTAGGATAACTTCAAACAAAATGCTTGGATGTTTATTGATGGAAGCATCGGTGCCAATAAAAAAACGTTTCCTCAAAAAACCTTGGAGTGAACATTTCTTAAAAAACCATTCGGTGTACACTCTTTTGCAGCAATACCAGAGAAAAACAATGTTTGGTTCCTCAAAGAGCCTCTTAGATAACAGTACTTAAAAGATCAATTTATTTTAAAGCGTAAAGACTATTTTAATAATGGGGTAATGGGGATTTCAACACATTTTAAGAAAGGTTCCAGAATATGGAAGCAATGCCATAAGCAATATACAGTATAAGAACTGCTTTTTTTATTGTGAAGTTCATTTAAATAATTTCAGGAACATTTTTTCTCACTACACTGTAAATAAATATGTGTTAGTTAACAGTTTTAGTATTTTGTGATTCACAACTGTTTTCCATTTATTTTCGGTCGTGAATTGCATTATGAGACCTTTATCTCTTCTCTGTCGACTTTTGATGTTGAAAAATCAACTGTAAAGTTTAACAGTGACTTTTATTTAGTAGTTTTAACTAATATAATGTATTAGAAACAATATATAGAGAAATAAGTCTGTAAAATAGCAGAAATTGCACTGGCTGTTTAGTACAAGGTTTTTGTAGCGTAATTTACAACACCAACCCAGACAATATATCACTTTCAACTATTGTTCATAAAACAAAATGTTCATAAAAGTCACTTTTTCAAACTAAAAG
Source organism: Danio choprae (assembly GCA_903798125.1). Classification (NCBI taxonomy): domain Eukaryota; kingdom Metazoa; phylum Chordata; class Actinopteri; order Cypriniformes; family Danionidae; genus Danio; species Danio choprae. The sequence continues at coordinate 431,228 of CAIGQW010053321.1, forward strand.
TTGTTGGAAGAAAGATCAAAGTCCTATAATGTGATTCAAATGCATAAATAAATGAAAAACTAAATAAAATAAAAGCATGAATCATAAAATATGGAAAATTGATATTTGTTACAAAACATGTTTGTGTAATTGAAAGCTAATAAATGCTCCTTTATGAAACCAATAAAGGATCTTTATTTATGAAAATATTGTTAAATTACATCCAAATGAACTAAAACTAAATCCCTTTCTGAAATGCCGTATTTAAAGTATACATGACCAAAAATTGACCTTTGGTGCTTCACATAGATTTGGAACGACTTGAAGGTGAGTAAATATGAGCACATTTTTATTTTCGGGCGAGCCATCCTGCCTTTGATAAACACTTTTTGGGTTTTTCCAGCAGCATCAAGGATCAGGCAGTTGAGAAGAATGAAAATCCTCCATCCTGTAATTCATAGTGAAAGGATAAGAGAGACATTGACATGTGCCCAACTTTGAAGCCTGTTTCCCCCTGGCCTGACCTGCTCCATCAACTCCACAGCTTCAGATAGACTCCATATGGCCCAGCGGCACAGCACAGCCTCTCCGGACCGCAAGCTCATGACTTACAGGTATAGATATCCCATAATACCATATAGATTTCTGCGAAGGACTCAGCAGGGGCAGGTCTGGTACCATCTGACCCAGCCGGCAGGTTTTGGAGATGACCCACATCAGATCAAAGATACGCCGTGCCGTATTTCAATCCGCTAAGATGACATGTTTATATCTCTTTGACACTTTCAAATCAGCTCCACATGGGCTGGAACTCTTTAATAATCGGAAATTCTTTCTGTCACATCAACCTGCAGATGTTTGCAGGCCGAATTTAGATTCAGAAACAAATAGAAACTAGATGAAGAGGACAGGCTGGCGTCTTTTTAGTGAATGAATAATAGAAATGTCACCGAGTGTGACGTGTGCAATCTTAATTGGTTATAGATGTTCTGGGAAGATTTTTAGATTGCGTTTACACTGTCAGTGTTTGGGAATGATGACAACCACGTTTACTTGTAGTTGTCTTAAAATAGCAGCAGTCCTGTTCATATTACAGCTTATGATAGAGACTTGAATATGGATGTCTGTTTCTGAAAGAGGATTAACATGAATTTGAAGTTTATATTTCACATTTTAGAGATAAAAATGTCCGAACCACAAGCTAAACTCACTATTCTGAGATAAAAATGACAGAACCACAAGCTAAACACACAATTCTGAGATCAAAATGTCAGAAACAAAAGCTAAACACACAATTCTGAGATAAAAATGACAAAGCCATAAGCTAAACACACAATTTTATCTCAGAATTGTGTGTTTAGCTTTTGTTTCTGACATTTTGATCTCAGAATTGTGTGTTTAGCTTGTGGTTCTGTCATTTTTATCTCAGAGAAGTGTGTTTAGTTTGTGGTTCTGACATTTTTTTTTTATAAAAATGTCAGAAACACAAGCTAAACTCACAATTCTGAGATAAAAAATGCCAGAACCAAAGGCTAAAGGGTTAAAGATATTAACCTTATTCTACAATGTGGAAGTGTGCTCGTTTTTGCGATTGTTTTAAAACTACAGAGTCTGAATTTCAACCTAAAAATTCTTAGTTATATAGCTTCAGAACTTTTATTTTACATCTCGCAATTCAGACTTTTTCCTCATTGTTTCTTTCTCTGGGAATATACAGGCTTTCTCTGGGAATATACAGGCTTTCTCTGGGAATATACAGGCTTTCTCTGGGAATATACAGGCTTTCTCTG
>CAIGQW010053321.1:441059-462784 GCA_903798125.1 Danio choprae
CACACACACACACACACACACACACACAAATAATTTGAATTTTAAAAAAAAATCATGTTCCATTAAGACATTTTGTAAATTTGTATTTATATTAAAACTTAAATTTTTATTAGTAATGTGCATTTCCCCTAAAGACATGTGCTGTAGGTGAATTGGGTAAGCTAAATTGTCCATAGTGTATGTGTCCTGGTCCTTCAGGTTGGGGGTTGAGCGTTGGGCTAACAATCCACCTAATAAAAACTATATGTTACGAAACACCAATATAGTGCGGCTAAATATCAACTTCGATATAAACGGCCCTAGGGGTAAGTAATGTGCACTTCTAAAAAAAACTATCATATATCACATACAGTATATATATATCAAAATAGGCGTCAATTGATAGAATGCCATAATCTAATAAATGCAGGTAAATCGTTATTAAAATTGTTCATAGGAATATCACAGTCGTTTTTGTGAAATATTGTACTTACAACGTTGAAAATAACAGCATTTACAGTATTTGAAGTAGAAATATTGTTAAAATTCATTATAAATATTTTCACTACTAAATCCAATTGTGCTGAAAAACACCATTACGTTTTTTTATAAGCTCTGAAAGTTTTAGTGTATCATGGTCAAAATACTAAAATCATATTTCAAACTTTTTTGTATTTAGTCATATCACCCTGCAGCCCAAGACTCACTGAAGCTGAGAAGGGCTGGTCCTGGTCAGTACCTGGATGGGAGACCACATGGGAAAACTAGGTTGCTGTTGGAAGTGGTGTTAGTGAGGCCAGCTGGGGGCGCTCAACCTGCGGTCTGTGTGAGTCCTAATGCCCCAGTAAAGTGAAGGGGACACTATACTGTCTTTCGGATGAGACGTTAAACCAAGGTCCTGACTCTCTGTGGTTATTAAAAATCCCATGGCACTTCTCCTATAAAGAGTCGGGGTGTATCCTAGTGTCCTGGCCAAATACCCTCAATTGGCCCTTACCCATCATGGCCTCTCATCCCCATCGACTGAATTGGCTCTATTACTGCTTCTTCACTCCACCAATAGCTGGTGTGTGGTGAGCGCACTGGTGCCGTTGTTCTGTGACTGCCGTTGCATCACCCAAGTGGGTGCTGCACACCTTTAGTGGTCTGAATAGACCCCCCTCATGATTGTGAAGCACTTTGGGTGTATGGTCATACAAGATATATAAATACACATTACATTACTTTACATTTGTATTTTTTAAAGATGGACACTGCTATTTGTTTTATAGAATGACTGAGGAAAGTTTGTTTCTGTCATGCATTTATGGTAAAGCCATGAATAACTAAAAAGCAATCACTGCTCCTCTTTCTTTAAATAAATAACTTTGGCATATTTTATCCACAGCTATGTATTTCTTTTATATATACTAGATAAAAGTTAATTGCAGTATCATGTAGCCGACTGATGATGTGGATTTTAAAAAAAATGTAATCCATTTACAGATGTCAGCTATGATGTTTGCTAATGCTAATGCGAGCAGCCCAGAGAGCCGAGTTTTCTCCACAACAGCTCTTATGGCACACATTTTCACCATGTGTTTGCTATAATTGTTATCAGCATAACAAAATGACATGAATTTCAGAATGAGTCAGTATTTGCTTTGTTTCCCTTTTGTTTTAACGACAGCAGCATGAGAGCTGACAAGATCTTTCAATAGGAGCTGCAGGAACTCATTTGATCAGTAGTGCTAGCCACGCTACATTACAAAAAGTGTGTCGAATGTAAAAATATGGATTTATTATCATTTTTTATGTCATTTCAAAACAACTTTGCAGGTTTCAAGGAAGAATTTTCATCTATGCTTTTGTAAATAAACTTAAGAAATGGACATAAGTGCAGTACGTCTCTGTTGTCAGGGAAGGTCTCATTTTTTAAGTATTTCTACTTTTACTTCATTACATATCCATACAAAATACTGCGCTTTTTACTTCACTGCATTCATAAATATTAGTGAAAAAGATATTTTGAACTGGAGAAACCATAATTTAGAGGCAGTGACTGATTCGTAAACAAGCTGAATCCTGAGAGGAACCCTGTTAAGTTCGCAAATCAAACTTTTGAATTGGAGAGATCCAATTGCATCTGTTCTCGAGTCAAGCATTCACTGATTCAAATGATCCATTCAGAACGAATGTCCAGTTAATGACTCACTGATTCAAATTATTTATTCAGAGGCAATCTCCAGTTAACAACTCACTGATTCATTCAGAGCAAATCTCCAGTTAACAACTCACTTATTCAAATGATTCATTCAGAGCCAATCTCCAGTTAACAACTCACTGATTTATTCAGAGCAAATCTCCAGTTAACAACTCACTAATTCAAATGATTCATTCAGAGCCAATCTCCAGTTAACAACTTACTGATTCAAATGATTTATTCAAAGCCAATCTCCAGATAACTCACTGATTTTAATGATTCATTTAGAGTGAATCTCCAGTTAACAACTCGCTGAATCAACCTGTCAGAGTAACGGTGCGTTCCAAATGAGGGATTTCACCCTCTGAAGGAGCACTTTGGAGTAAAAAAAAATGATGGCCACCATATTTGATGGGTCGTTCCAAACCAAAGTGCTCAAAACTGGCCACTTTGAAGGCACCTTTGGAATGAAGTATTTTGAAGGATGCAACAGATCCTTCCTGCAGGGATGTTGTTTGGTGTCACACATTGCATTCAATTTCAGATGTACTACAGCTGCCATTTGTCATTATCACATGACCTAACTGCATCAGTTGCGTCGCTTCACTCCCATTCATGAATTCTCTCACATGGCATCATGGGATAGCATAGCGTTCATTGGATGTGCACTTTAGAAGCTCACCAGAAGTAGTAGTAGTAGGTCCTCCAGGCACTTGTTGCCTACTGTTTTTCGAATACCGCATGTCTTTGGACTTGTGGGGGAAACCGGAGCACCCGGAGAAAACCCACGCCAACACAGGGAGAACATGCAAACTCCACCAAGAAATGCCAACTGACCCAGCCGAGGCTCGAACCAGCGACCTTCTTGCTGTGAGGCGAACGTGCTACCCACTGCGCCACTGTGAGGCCTGATTCAAATAATCTATTAAAAAATTATCTCTTGTATGCGTTAGCGAGCGCAATATGTTGCTGACTGCAGTTCACGAAATGGCCACTGGTGTCACTAAAAACAAGTGTTTTTAAATCCTATCCTTCCAGCGTAGTTTCAAACTTTCTGACCCCACTATCTTCACAGATAAACAATAATACTAAATTCATTACATCTTTCATTAATGCATTATATTTAATTCTCTCATCACAATAACAGATGTTCCCACTGTATTTTAAAAAGCTTTTCGGATATAAGGCCTGCTGTGATTTCGATTGAAAGCGAGAAAGACTGAAAATCCTCAAGGTATTTTTTTTTTACTTCTTTTCAATGACTTGTATGCCCCTGTGGCAATGAAACCTTGACATTCCTGAAATGTATTTTAAGGAAAGAAAATGCATATCTCCCCACTTAGCAAATCTGAGTCACTATCTCTGTGTGTGTGTGTGTGTGTGTGTGTGTGTGTGTGTGTGTGTGTGTGTGGGTGTGTGTGTGTGTGTGTGTGTGTGTGTGTGTGTGTGTGTCGGGGCCTTGAGGGGCCCGCAGTAATGAGCAAAGCAGGTGGATCATTTAAAATGTGTTTCGCAGCACATCTCAGATCTGCAGAGGGAGCGAAGCACAAGCACATGGAGATCAATTACTCGAAAGCATTGTAGTATGATCTAAATAAGTGTGTGTGAATGAACGTTCCCTCTGCTCTTGTGTAAACAGAGCCTGACTGTTTGACTCAGTGTTTGATGGCGTCCCGCAAGATTTCCAGGGTGTCTGTGTAAATAATTCAATCAATGGTGTTTGTTTCGCAAACGACACTTCCAATTTGTGGAGCCGCGGTAATGTTTTTTGAAGCTTGTGAGCTGTGGTTCAGTCTTTTATTCTTGTTTAGACATTTATTATTTTGATTAGGGAAAATTTATGTGACAATTGATTTGAAACAGGGAACATTATCAGAACTTTAGCTACAGTGACTCAATGTTCTCTCAACGTTCTTCATGTAACATTAGTATAATGTCTTTAATAATGTCTTTAATTAAAAAAAAGCAATGGGTTATAGTCCAAATGTACTACAACATCAAATCATAAACAATAATAGCACATAGGTTAACTAAAAATGTACCAAATAAATAAATACAAGATTTTTTAAAGGGCAAAAAAATAAAGAAATTGCAGTAATCCTTAAAAATAAGATAATAAACAAATAAATCAATAGATAGATGAAGTTAAGGAAAAAAAGAAGAAAAAAGGGAAACATCATACCATCTATTGGTGTCTAGTCACAAAGTCTCTATAGAAAGGCACATAAAATAATATATATTTTTTATGCCACTGCACAATCCTATAGTATAGACATGTCATTTGAAAAAAGAACATTAGAACAAAACAATAGGAAAAAAGAAACAATAACAATAGCAACAAACAAACAACAAAAGACCATTCCCTGTGAGCTTCCGTCAACCCTCCTCCAAAAACACTCCCTAAAATCTGCAGTTTAACAAAGTCATATTGACATGTTAGTCATTTTGAAACAATATATTGTATAAGAAATAATATATAGACAATAAAGTCTGTAAAATAACTCATGAATCACAAAATAAGGAATACTTTTCATTTTCGGATGTTTGTTGTTGTTTTTTTGTTTGTTTTTTTACAGCGTAACGTTTGTTTAAAGTTTTCAGGTTTTTATTAATGTCCTCAAAATGTTAGCACAAAAACGTTTAAATGTCATAATCGACTGCTATTTACGTTACTTGTTTCAGAGAATTGAAAAATAATCAAACAAAAATGTTTCTTTAACATCTGCATAGACAATTCTTTTTAGTTAATCAAAAAACGGGATCAATTGAACGCTGTACACTCTAAAAAAGGACATTTGTTGTTTGTTCAAACTACTTATTTCAAATGCAACACAGGCTCATTCTGAAAACGAAGCCCTATATACATTTCTGGAGATCGTGAATTATGTAGCCAGAAGTACGTATGGCTGAATTTCATCTTTAAAACGAACGCTATGGGGCTGTATGACAACCTTCCTTTTTGTGCTTACCAGCTGACCGCTTACCTCCGTATGGATGGCTTTTCCGCTGTTACCAGTTTGTCCGGTAGCTATGTCGGTGGACTTGAGATGCAGAGAGGAGTTGACTACGATGACAAGGTTCAAGTCCGGTGAAGAATAATTCCAGAAAGCAGGTAAGACAGAAACAAAAGCTAAAATATTAAATAAACAAGTAAATAACAGGGTGACAATGTGGTAAAATCTGAAAACGTGGTAAAAATCAGGGGGCTTTTCTTTTTCTGGATTGCTTTTTAAAACACTGTGGTTGGGTTTAGGGAAGGGGGTGGGCACTGGTCAATATGTGCTTTTTAAAACACTACTGGTTGGGTTTAAGTAAGGAGGAGGGTGGGTCAGTCAATCGGTCAGTCATTTAGTCAGTAGACAGTCAGTCGACAGCGGCCTCTGGTGGATTTACGTGAGAACAGCAGGCACAAATGGCGCTCACGAGATAAATTTGCGATCTGAAAAAGCGTACACAGCTCTGGTGGATTCGTGAGAAGAAAAAAAAAACATAGCTCCTGGGACATATTTTGCTCTCTCCAGAAATGTATATAGGGATACGTAATCAGAATGAGTCTGGGTTGTTCAAATGAGCTGAAAGAACACAATTTTTGACTTTGTGTTGACAAATTTTGACTATAAAAATGTCCACACAATCGATTTGTGTTGGGGCAACATGAAGAAATTCAGAAACAGCATTTTAATAACCTCATAATCTGAATACATTTCTATTAACGTGGCATTGTCCCTGTAAATTCCAGCATGTCTTCAACACGATCATCTAAAATGGTTGATGTTTGTCTTATTGCTGGCCTGCTTCGAGAAGAAGTGCTGTTATAATAGTGTTTAGAGAAGTGAAATGCACAATAAACACACCTGCCCACAGACTCCAGCCCTCAGTCTTCCTGACACAAGTGTGACGGTCAACTTCAGCTGGATGGCCGAATAGTAAACAAACCCTGCTGCGGAAAGAAAGACCCAGGATGCAAGTGTTTATTGGGTTTCGTTGATTTTCTTTCCATTTTATCTCATTGCTGAATTATAGCACTAATCCCATAAACACCAGAGAAAGATAGATGAGTAACAAGCAAAGTTTTAGCACTGCAAATGTTTCACAGTACAAACTTTAGACTGAATCCATTTGCAGGACAAGACTGGTATTTTTGACAGGTTTGGCAGCCCTTTCTTTGAACACATTTAAAGAAATACAATAGTTCACCCCAAAATAAATTAAATGAATGTTTAATGTTCTGAATGTTCAATGTTACTTACTCACTTTTTTCAGGTTATTCCCTGCTTTCTCAGCAGTTGCCACAGAGGAATGAACCGCCAATTACTCTATATTTTACCTGTGGTTATTCTACACTGTAACAAATGCTGGGTTCCCCGCAATCCATTTTTGTGTTGGGAAAACATGAAGGAATTAAGTTAGCTTATTGGTTTTTTCACATTTAAGTGGATTGAACATAAAACAATTAGGATGTCCCCCCAAAAAACTCAAGAATTTTGTTTTTTCAGCTCATTTTAAATAAGTAGTTTTAATCAAACAGCAAACATCATTATTTTGAGTGTGAAGAATGTTGGAAACCGGCAGCAATTGACATCCATAGGAACAAAAAAATACCATGGAAGTCAGGTGGCTGTTTGGCTTCAATGGTTTTCAACATTCTTCAGAATATCTTCCTTTGTGTTCAACAGAGGGCAACACAGTGGCTCAGTGGTTAGCACTGTCGCCTCACAACAAGAAGGTCCCTGGTTCGAGTCCCAGCTGGGCCAGCTGTGTGAAGTTTGCATGTTCTCCCCATGTTCACATGGGTTTCCTCTGGGTGCTCCAGTTTCCCCCACAGCCCAAAGACTTGCAGTACAGGTGAATTAAATAAACTAAATTGGCCGTAGTGTATGAGTGTGAATGAGTATGTATGGATGTTTCCCAGTGGGTTGCGGCTGGAAGGGCATCTGCTGTGTAAAACATATGCTGGATAAGTTGGCGGTTCATTCCACTGTGGCGACCCCTGATGAATAAAGCGGGACTAAGCCGAAGGAAAGCTAATGAGTTAATTAATTTTTTATTCTGTGACTTGTGGTGACTTGAAGTTGGCGGTTCATTCCGCTGTTGCGAATGAATAAATGTGTTCAACAGAAAAAAGAAACTCAAACCGGTTTGGAACAATTTGAGGATGAGTAAATGATGGTTTTAATTTTTGGCTGAACTATCCCTTTAATTGGTGCAGTTTCACAAACATGAGTTTATGGTGTTTTTTTTCTTCTTCTTTTAAAGTATTCTATACAGTTTTGTTTGTGGCAGAAAAAAAGTGCATATTAAAATAATTTAAACAGGGAACATTGTCAGAATTTTAGCTACAGTAACTCAATGTTCTCTCAACGTTCTTCCTGTAACATTAGTATAATGTCTTTTATAATGTCTTTAATAATGACAACATGAAGGAATTGTGTGGAACCCTGCATTTAGTAATGTATTGGAATGATTTTTTTTTCTAAAAGAGTTTAGTCGGAGGGCAGCACGGTGGCTCAGTGGTTGGCACTGTCGCCTCACAGCAAGAAGGTCACTGGTTCGAGTCCCAGCTGGGTCAGTTGGCATTTCTGTGTGGAGTTTGCATGTTCTCTTCGTGTTGCCATGGGTTCGCTCCGGTTTCCCACACAGTCCAAACACATGCGCTATAGGTGAATTAGGTAAACAAAATTGGCCGTAGTGTATGAGTGTGTGTGTTTTTTTCTTCTTCTTTTAAAGTATTCTATACAGTTTTGTTTATGGCAGAAAAAAAGGCATATAAAAAGTGCATCTACCCCCAGCTAACAAAACATGTTTTAAGAACATTTTAGAATAAGTTATTAAAGCGTTGTTTCTTCATATTTGTTCTAAAAACATGTTTAAATGATTATATGAACATCCCATTGATGTGACTGTTTCCTCAAAAAATTCTAAAGTAAGTCACATTTGAAGAACAAATACTGACTAAACAATTTCCATGAATGAATTAAAGTTTAGGAAATGTTTAACATGAATGTTAGATTTTTTTTAGAGAAAATTATTTTTGCTTGCCGTGCACTGTAACAACAATTCTTGCTGCTTTAATCTTTTTAGTTTATTCAAATAAACTTTTCTAGTCATCTCAACTTGCATCAATCAAGTTAAACTTTGTATAACCTCAAAAAAAAATTGTTGAACCCTGAATAAAGTTAAAGTGACATTAAAAAAAACATTAATTTTTGGAATAATTATTTGTGAAAAATAAGTAAACAGTGACAGAATTAAAATTTTTGTTGAATTATGCCTTTAAGAAAGTCAAAAGTAAAGCCTAAAATCTAAAAATGTTTAAATGATTATATGAACATCCCATTGGTTCCACTGTTTTCTCTAACAATTCTAAAATTAGTCACATTTGAAGAACAAATACTGACTAAATAAGGTTATATGAATAAATTAAAGTTTGGGAAATGTTTTAACACAAATGTTAGATAGGTTAGAGAAGATAATATTTTGTAATGTACTTTTGCTTACCATGCACTGTAAAAAAATATATTGCTTCCTTCATTTTTTAGTTGAATCAAACATTTCTAGTCGCCTCAACTTACATCAATCAAACTCGCTAAAAATATTAAGTTAAACTTTTTTTAAATTAGTTGAAACCTGATTAAAGTAAGTTAAAGTAACATAAAAACATTTGTGGCCATAAATATTTGCCAGGCGGCATGGTGGCTCAGTGGTTACACAGCAAGAAGGTGGCTGGTTCGACGTCAAGAACTGCAGCGCTGGGCCATTTGGCATTTCTGTGTGGAATTTGCATGTTCTCCCTGTGTTGGCGTGGATTTCCTCCGGGTGCTCCGGTTTCCCCCACAGTCCAAAGACATGCGCTATAGGTGAATTGAATAAACTAAATTGGTTGTAGTGTGTGTGTGTGTGTGTGTGTGTGTGTGTGTGTGTGTGAATGCGAGATTGTATGGGTGTTTCCCAGTACTGGGGTTGTGGCTGGAAGTGCATCCGCTGCGTGATACATATGCTGGAACAATTGGTGGTTCATTCCGCTGTGGTGACCCCTGATAAATAAGGGACTAAGCTGAAGGAAAATTAATGAATGAAATATTTGCCATCATTTTTTATCATTTGAGAAAAAAAAAACAAGTAAACAATGACAGAATTTAAGTTGAATTATGCCTTTTAGAAAGTCACTGAAAGTAAAACAATTAAAGGGACAGTACACTCAAAAATTAAAACTCTGTCATCCTTTACTCATCACAAACCTGTTTGAGTTTCTGTTAAACGCCAAAGAAGATATTTTGAAAAATGCTGAAAACCTGTAACCATTGACTTCCATAGTATTTGTTTCTTCTACTATGGAATTCAATGGTTCCATTTCAGAAATATTTCACTATATCGTCTTTCGTGTTCAGCAGAAGAAAAAAAAAAAGAAACTCATAAAGGTTTGAAGGGAGAGTAAACAATGAATTATTTTTGGGTGAGCTATCTCTTTATACAAACCACTAGATGGCAACGAAAATGTCGTAGTGCTAATTATAATTGTGTTATTACTTTTTAAGCTGTCTTCTTCCAGAATTCCTGTGCTGAAGTTCGGCTAACAGCAATGTGACAGCAATGCACGTAATAAGTCCAGGCCGTTTGAGTAAGTACAGTAAGCACGAGTCCCAAAGGTAAATCGGATCTCCACCTGTACGCCCCGTTTGCGCGCTACATTACTCTGACAGCACTAAAACACAGACTTTTCGGGGTCATTCAACATGTAATAAGGGACGTAACTCTGGCTGTGTGCTGTAATTGAAGCCGCTGCTATTGTGTTATATGGTGATGGATGGCCGGAGCCCATACGGGGAATCATCACACACCTGTTTCTGCCTCCAGAGATGGAGCTGCGGCTCTGGTAAGAACATCACCCTGGATGGAGGAGTCAGCCAAACGCATAAATGAAGTCAGTACCAATCTCCAAAGACTCGAGGACTGCAGCGCTCCAGCATTAGAATCCATTCAGTCTGAAGGCTGTGCAGTTTGTGGAGGGTTAGTGTGAAAATGACACAGGTGAGGTTTTACTGGAATCAAATCCTTCAGGACCACCGCTGTTTCTGTGAAGATATATGGTCATGTCAGTTACATTTCTAAGTAGATTGCGGCGGTCAGAAGAGAGAAAGATGTCAAATTTGCAACTTCACCTGATATCGAGTTTCTGATGTACAACAATATATAATTAATAAGCTTATAAATGTATACTGGCGACACGGTGGCACCGTGGGTAGCACGATCGCCTCACAGCAAGAAGGTCGCTGGTTCGAGCCTCACCTGGGTCAGTTGGCATTTTTGTGTGGGGTTTGCATGTTCTCCCCGTGTTCGCGTGGGTTTCCTCCAGTTTCCCTTACAAGTCCAAAGACATGCGGTATAGGTGAATTGGGTAAGCTAAATTCTCCGTAGTGTATGAGTGTAAATGAGTGTGTATGGATGTTTCCCAGTGATGGGTTGCAGCTGTAAGGGCATCCGCTGCGTAAAACATGCTGGATAAGTAGGTGGTTCCTCCAGGTGCTCCGGTTTCCCCCACAGTCTAAGGGCATGCGCTATAGATGAATTGAATAAACTAAATTGGCCGTAGTGTATGAGTGTGTGTGAATGCGAGAGTGTATTTCCCCGAAAGGGTGTTTCCCAGTACTGGGTTGTGACTGGAAGGGCATCCGCTGCGTAAAACATATGCTGGAATAGTTGGCAGTTCATTCCGCAGTGGCGACTTCTGAAATAGAGACTAAGCTGAAGGAAAATGAATGATCAAATTATCAAAACATTAGTCTTGTTAGCCCAAATATCTAAACATTCTTAAACCAAGAAGCATTTTCTAGACAAGTAAAATTTTGGGTAACACTTTACTTGAAGGGGTGTTCATAAGACCCTGTCATGAAACCTTTATAATCATGAATGTGAATGAGATTTTATGCATCCTTATGACAACTGTTATTAGGTGTCATTTGCTCAGTTATGACATTTTAAATGCAAAGATGACAGTGTTTGTTATGACAACTTGACATAAAATAATACATCACATTATTCATTATTGTCATGACAACTTGACATTACGAAGACAACAGAAGTTGTCATACATCTGTCATAAGCATGATTGTCATGAGCCATTATAATTGTGTTATGAATATTTTTCTGATCATGTTTTCAGTGGAACAAACTGTATTTGTCATTAAAATGTCTCATTAAAAGTGTCATTGCTCTCTCAAATCATTTTTAACAGCATCATTAATATTCAATTACATTTTAATGACAGATTCAGTGTGTAGCACTGTAGTTGAGGTCCAAAAAAATATTAATGATGCTGTTATAAAATTCATGAGATTTTTATAATGGCTTCATGACAATCATGCTATGATTATAAGTGAAGTTTATTTATAAACTAATTTCGAGAGGATCACATGCTTATGATTGCTGCGGCTGGTCCCGCATTATCCAATTCATGATTTACCAATCAGACGATTCCTAAGCCACTATAAATATAAATAAGTTCCATATCACAGCCATCTTCATTTTGAAGAATCCCCCCTTCGACCCCTACTCCTCCTTTCCTAGATGGGTGGCACGGTGGCCCAGTGGTTAGCACTGTTGCCTCACAGCAAGAACATCACTGGTTCTAGTCCTTACCAACCGACGTTTCTGTGTGGAGTTTGCACTTTCTCCCCGTGCTCACGTGGGTTTTCACCAGGTTCCCCGGTTTCCTCCCACCGTCCAAAAACATGCAACTTACGTTAATTGACTAATCCAAATCGGCATTATAGACGTGCTCCTAGTAAGTAGTCATCTCAAGAGCGATCACTATCTGTTCATTAGCTACTACAGCAGGGGAGTTCTCGAGATCTACTTGAGCTCAAACTCCCCTCTCGGCTTGCAAACGGGAGGGAGCCCCGGGCTCGAGGACAGTCTCATGAACACCTCTTAAAGTAAAGTGTCACCAAATATTGTTTTGTTTTTGATAAGGTCCATTGTCAATAATAGAGATGAATAAAACACTGCTCACTCAGACTTTGTTTCCAAATCAAACTACTTTTTGTCTGCACGGAAAATTCACTAGACCAACTTAAACAAGAGCAAAAATTACTTAAAGTACAATTGAAATCAAAACTAACCATATTGATTTTGTTAGCTCACGATGCTAGTTTTGTGGCGAACAATTCATCTGTGCATGTCATTAAGGAAAACAAATGTTTGCCCTTCTAAACTAAAATTCAAATCTGAAAATGGACTTCCTGTTTTTTTTTTTATTAAATTCTCAGAGGTTATGGGGCGTGGCTAACATACTTAACCACGCCCCTCCAATTGTCAGTTTTGACAACAAACAGAAATGGTGAGGAGGAGGAGTCTGTTAGGTTGTAATAACTCTCCCCAAACCCTTTTCCCAATCTTTCTGAATTAAATGCTTAGTTAATGCATCAAATCAGCTCCCAGTAGAAAAACAAGCCACACCCACTGTTTTCTCATTTAATATTCTGTTTCTCTAGGAACTGCATCACAATATGAAAAAGAAAAACGGTCGCAGCTTCCGGTTCATGCAGATTTTTAACAGTGGATTGATTCTACACAGCGATAAATGCAACCGCACCTTAAGCAGGATCTCCGAGGACAGGTAGGCCAGACGGTCAACTTCTCTCAGGGCTGTAAAACTAGCCCTAAAGTCTGACACAATAATTAGCTTCCCATCACACAAAATGCACCAGTTTAATTATATCCACTGGGGGCTGTTAGCAGGGGAGAAACTGCGCTCGCAAGAGTTAAAGACGTATTTTACACACCTCACCTGAAAGGTAAACGCTCACCCCTGCTAGCTTTCTGTCGCTCTGAGAATCTGCTCCGCTCATCTATAACACAAACACCATAATGCCTTCACTCATATAATGACGGCGTTCTGTTTGTAAGCGACTACAGTTTGAGAGTTCCCTCGAGAGACTTTTAAAACTGAAGGGAAATGGCTAAAACAAATGTGGGCCCTTAGTAGGAGACTGCTGGGAAGCGAATTGAATGTTACACTCTCAGAAATAAAATCTGTTACTGGCATGGTAGTCTACCCTTTCAAGAAGTAGGCCACTAATAGCCGAAGCAAAAACAATATCAAACATTAATTTTCAAAAGGAAGATTAAAGAAATGTCCAGATTAAGAAGTTCAGTTATATATAACTGATATATAGCACTGGGGGGTAGCAGTGGGGAGCCTCGGCTGGGTCAGTTGGCGTTTCTGTGTGGAGTTTGCATGTTCTCCCCATGTTCGCGTGGGTTTCCTCCGGGTGCTCCGGTTTCCCCCACAAGTCCAAAGACATGCGCTATAGGTGAATTGGGTAAGCTAAATTGTCACACAGTGTATGTGTGTGAATGGGTGTGTATGGATGTTTCC
The DNA here is from genome assembly GCA_903798125.1 of Danio choprae. Taxonomy (NCBI): domain Eukaryota; kingdom Metazoa; phylum Chordata; class Actinopteri; order Cypriniformes; family Danionidae; genus Danio; species Danio choprae. The sequence continues at coordinate 454,598 of CAIGQW010053321.1, forward strand.
CAGTGATGGGTTGCAGCAGGAAGGGTGTCCGCTGCGTAAAACATATGCTGGATAAGTTGGCGGTTCATTCCGCTGTGGCGACCGCTGATTAATAAAGGGACTAAGTCGAAAAGAAAATGAATGAATGAATGAACTATATAAATATATATACAACTATTATTTTATTGTTTAAATAGATAACTAAAGAAAAAAATAAACATTTTTAAGAAATAAAAAGAGAATAAATTAGTTTTTTCATTGTTTGTTTATATATATATATACACAAATATATATATATATATATGGGGTGGCATGGTGGCTCAGTGGTTAGCACTGTCACTGGGCCAGTTGGCATTTCTGTGTGGAGTTTCCATGTTCTCCCCATGTTGGCGTTCCTTCGGGTGTTCCGGTTTCCCCCACAGTCCAAAGACATGTACTAGAGGTGAATTGGGTAAATTAAACTGGCCGTAGTGTATGAGTGCATGTGTGAATGTGAGAATGTATGGGTGTTTCCCAGTACTGGGTTGTGGCTGGCAGGGTATCCGCTGCGTAAAACATATGGTGGAATAGTTGGTGGTTCATTCCACTGTGGCGACCCCTGATAAATAAGGGACTAAGCCGAAGGAAAATGAATGAATATTATATATATATATATTAATGAAATGTCAAAATTAAGACTTTCCTTTTTTATTTATATATATTTACAAATATTCTTTTAGTGTTTAAATAAATAACTGAGAAAAAATAAAATAAAATAAACATTTTTAATAAATAGTAAGAGAATAAATTAACAAATAAATATCACTGAACTAATTATTTCGAGGTACAAAATGTCAGTGTTCTCAACTCTGAATGTGGCTCAATCAGGCACACTGCCAGGCCAAACCGTTTCGCTTTGCTTTCAGCACATGGACAAAAAATATGAACTGCCATCCTTTTGCCATTCTCTCATCCGGCACACAAGAACAAGTGCCACAGCTTTGTCCCCATAAGGCCTCATTTAAAACAAACAACATGCGTCTGGATGAGCAAAAGGAGGCCTGTTTGTAGCCCACAACAAATTAGAATATAAAAAGTGTCCCGAGTGCCAGGAGGTGTAACACGGTGAGAAGTCTGCAGATGTCACGAATCGTCATGCCATGAAGAGGAGCGTGAGAAGCGAGAGGCGGCATCTCTTTTTCACGGGCCCACTTCACTGCTAATCCCACTTTATCCAAGAGAGCCGAGCTGTCAGATCTAGAGTCGGAGAACACAAAAGCAGAGCAAACACGAGGCTTTAGATACATTTTAATGACCATTTAACAAGTCGCTGGTCTAAGGCTAACAAAGGCACACTTATTCATTAAAATCCTCCCCCCTCGAAGAGCCGGACCCCTGGGATGTGGTTAACTAAAGTACGCAGCTCCCTTTCAGCTGGGTGAAAATACTTGTGCCTTAGAAAAGGAAGTTTTTCAGAACAGGATTGGACAGCTGGGAACAAACTGCACAGTCAATATGAACAATGGGAACTGTTTAAGCATGTAAAACAACGCCTGTTTGAGTGACATAAGCCCCTTTGAGGACCTATTTGCATATGTACTTGTAATAAACAAGTAATTTACCTCATATGCCCCCCCAAAACAAGGGGAAAACATTTGTGAGTGTTTTGGTAAATGTCCAGACTGTTCCTAATACTTTAAAGTCCTGGTTTAAATGAATAAAATCACAGCTGTGACAGTGTGATTGCGTAAATGTTTGATGTTATTTTCCTGTCATGTTTTTAATATGGTCAAAGATGTTTTTTCCCCCAAACCAAAGAGGAATTTAATGGGGTTTTTTCCATACTGGAATGGATTATTTAATTTTTTGCTTGATTTTGAGTCTTTTCGTTAATGTATATTATGTATTATGTATAATGTATTTCGGCTTAGTCCCTTTATTAATCTGGGGTCGCCACAGCGGAATGAACCGCCAACTTATCCAGCATATGTTTTACGCAGCGGATGCCCTTCCAGCTGCAACCCATCTCTGGGAAACATCCATACACACCCATTCACACTCATACACTACGGACACTTTAGTCTACCCAATTCACCTGTACCGCATGTCTTTGGACTTGTGGGGGAAACCGGAGCACCCGAAGGGAAACCCACGCCAACACAGGGAGAACATGCAAACTCCACACAGAAACGTCAACTGACCCAGCCGAGGCTCGAACCAGCGACCTTCTTGCTGTGAGGCGAACATGCTACCCACTGCGCCACTGTGAGGCCCTCAGGTTATTTTAGGTCATATCCATCAATAATAGCATTCTAAAGCACATTAAATATCTCTTTTTATGCTTTGCAATATAATTCTGCAATATGTTTTGTAATGTCACACAAGATAAATGTGATTCTTTCTTTAGGAGTCAGACTGTTCATGTTATCCACCTTATTTAAATAATTTCATGATCAGATCCCTGCTGATAAAAACAGCATATGCTGTAGGGTGTTTTGATGCTGGTATGCTGGTTTTGCTGGTTTCAATGCTGGTTTTGCTGGTCTCAATGCTGGTCTTGCTGGTTTCAATGCTGGTCTTGCTGGTCTCAGTGCTGGTCTTGCTGGTCTTGATGCTGGCCAGGACCAGCACTGAGACCAGCAAGACCAGCATTGAGACCAGCACTGAAACCAGCAAGACCATCAGTGAGACCAGCAAAACCAGCATTAAAACCAGCAAGACCAGCATGGAAACCAGCAAGACCAGCAACAAAACATACCTTACCAGCATATGCTGTTTACTTCAGCAGGGATATTTACCCCACTGCTCATTTTTTTCAGAAGTGCTAATTCCCATGGTATTTCTTTTCCATTTAGTTGTTGATTAATGATTATTAGTTATGAACTATGGTTTAAAACACAGAAGTGAGGGATTTCACATTGAGTGAAAGAACTACAATCCCACGAAGCACTGCAAATTACACATTAAAATGAAAAATATTAAACTACCTATTTTAATCCACACCAAAAAAAACAACAACATTATAGTAATTTATAATAAATATAGTGTTTTTGCACTATAGTAAAGTGCATCATACTGCATATATTAGCGTCTTTACAAACACTTTGTTAAAGAATGCTAAAGCATTAGTTGGACTGAAAAACGAATAAATAATGGACTTTATTTTTTACTACAGTAAACTGTGGCGTTATACAGTTGTGGAAAACACAGTATTGGGTGATTTGTTTATATTGCTAGTTTTTGTATTACTACAGCAACTAGAATTACCACAAGATTAGCTCAAGTTCTTTGCTATATGATTGAAAAACACGATTGCGTTTACTATGGATTATTATAGGATGTTTTATTTTTCAAGTTTATTGCAACATATACATATAAGTGCACGAATATTTAAGTATTTTGAGAGTGTGACGCTAACTCCGTTAAGTGGGCGGGGCTAAAGATATCTTCTTTTTTTTTTGCTTTTATAACAAGAACCAGCATGTACAGTATTATTATACAACAAAATCACTTCACATTCCTTAACAAGAAGGATTAAATGAGAAAATAAATGAAAATAAATAAAAACAGAGGAGAGGGCACATAATTATCAAATTACATATAAATATATTACACACATTTTCCAATTTTAGTTATTAACAAGAGTTATTAAATGCCCTTTTACTACAGGAAATGCATATATACAAATATTTTATGCAAACATGTTAAAGGAGGAGCATATATTAACTGTTTTAATTGCTTTTTTATTTTTAGATATAATCACTTGTATATACATTTGAATCTCTTTTTCTAGCACCATGAAGAGAGGGTTGCTTTTGGCAAACTTGGATTTATATATGTGAAGCTAAATATATCTTGTGGCGCAGTTTTCTCCGTGTGCTACTTTTTTATTAGTGGGGGTTTTATGGGAAATGTATTTTTTTATCAGAACAAATTACGCAATTTAAAGAAAACCGTTTACGTATTAGTTTAACAAAAGCATATGCACTAAGTTAACAACAGTACACAACAGGCTTGTCTTAAAAGGTTTATAAGCCTATTGTGAAAAAAACAAAAACAAAATGTTAGTAGCCTATGTAGAAAATAAATTGAGATATTTTTTTTTCTGTTCGACCGTTGTACTCAGTATAGGCCCTGAGTAAATCGGACACATAAAAAAGGCTTAGCCTTTGCGAAATAAGATAGTTTTAATATTTCTCTGGTCCGTTCTCTGGTTTAAGAATAACTCAAACCGAATATATTAATCGCCATTAAATAAAACGCAACAAGAATTGCATGACCCGCTGTATATTGTAAAATGTATATTGAGTTTTCAAATATACGTGCTATACACACTATAAGGTAACACTTTACAATAAAGTTGTATTAGAAATAGCCTACACTTTCATTTATTCATCATTGTTAACGTTCATTATTAGTTCATGTTAACAGCGCAGTAACTAATGTTAAGAAGCATGACTTTGAATTTAATAATGCATCGGTAAATGTTGAAGTATGATTAATAAATGATGTACAAGTATGGTTCATTATTAGTTCGTGTTAGTAATACATTAATTAATTATTAACAAAATGTATTAATTTAGTAATAATAGAACTAATTAATTATAATAATCTAGCTAATAATATAATAATATTCAATTCAGTAATAATATAATTAATTAATTATTCACTTACATTAACTATAATGAAACCTTATTGTAAAATGTGACCCATATCAAATATAGCCTATATGTAATGCTCTCAGCCTGTATATTGCACATAATACATTAATACATGTTGAACTATGATTCATATGTATAAGTATTGTACATTATTAGTTCGTGTTGGTAATTCATTAACTAACATTAACTAATGAAACCTGTAAAACATATTTACCGCTTGTGTTCCAGATGGCATTTGTCTGATTCTTATAGCCGTTCTTCATGCATTCGTCCACATATGATTTGGGGTCACAGCCTGACAGGAGGATTTCCCTGAGCAGGGCGATGTAAGCGATGGCCAGTCTTAGCGTGTCTATTTTGGACAACCTTTTCTCGTAGGGGAAGGTGGGCACGTGGCAGCGCAGCTCCTCAAACGCAGAATTAATGCTCAGCATCCTCTTCCTCTCCCGGATGTTGGCCGCGTGGCGCTGCACCTTGTACGGATGATGGGTCGTCAAGCACCGCTGCTGCTGCTGGGTCATCTCATGGGACTCGTCCAGTAAGGAGCTGTCCACTTCAGCACCGACCTCCAGCTGCGGAGTCTGCGAGTCTAAATCCGTGAAGGTCAGCTGAGCCTCGGGGAACACCGACTGGCACCCGAAAGAGGACCAGGGGGAAAGCTGACCCGCCATTGCGCCGCTGTCAAACAGCAGTGTGTCCAGCTGAGAGTGAATCTGGGGGAAACTGGGGTCCATTTGGCCCCAGAACGCAAAGTCAGTGGATGCATCTTGACCATCGAAATCAAAAAACAAGTCTTCCATATTTATTTGTTTCAGTTTCTTCTTCAGATGCTGTGCTCTAACTAGTCACCGTGTGTAAACTGGCCAGCATATGGAGTATAATGGGCATTAAATAGCCCCAGGTCTCTCCGCAGGGGTGCTTGTCTCTATTCAACAGGTCTGAAAAGGAGCTCATTAGGGCGCGTGCCTCCTCCTAATGACTCTCTGGCGTTTCTAAAGCGCTGGATGGTTGATCGGTTGATGCTTAGAGCACGTGTCCAATCATAAAGTTATCTTAAGCAGCTTCATATAGTCGGTTTAAACAGTAGACTAATATTTGCTGCACCAACTGGACGCTCTTCTTGAGTATTTGCTTCATATTGTTGGATTGTTAGTTTAGCAGTCTGGAAAAAAGGCTGGGTGGCCAAAACACCTGTCTTAACTTGCAGTCATGTTAAACGGAGATTAATTGTTCGAATATTAACAATTAAATAAATTAGAAATGTTTTTTTTTTAAAGAAGAAAATATATAATAAAAAATAGTTGTTCAAAATTCACCCCGTCCCTCTTAAAATGAAGTGGTGTTGGACTTGAACGTTGTTATACAGGTTATTTATATACTTTATATGCTTTAAACAAATAGCTTAATGAATAATCTCATTATTTATTAAATAATTAGGCTATATTATCGCCGATAAGCACGTTTACTTCAGCTATAGGCTATTAAATTTCATCTTTGCATTATTCTTTAGTAGCAAAATATTAAATAGAATTTTTAAATAAAAATATGTATTATGGTATCCTGTAATGACTAAATAGTATAACAAAATTATTTTATACTATTTTATTAAAAAATATTTAGCAAGTTAAATTGACATTTTGTTTTGCTCTAAATTAAACATAGGGGCCTAACGGGGCGCAGTGGGTAGCACGATCGCCTCACAGCAAGAAGGTCGCTGGTTCGAGCCTCGGCTGGGTCAGTTGGCATTTCTGTGTGGAGTTTGCATGTTCTCCCGTGTTGGTGTGGGTTTCCTCTGGGTGCTCCGGTTTCCCCCACAAGTCCAAAGACATTCGATATAGGTGAATTATGTAAGCTAAATTGTCCATAGTGTATGTGTGTGAATGAGTGTGTATGGATGTTTCCCAGTGATGGGTTGCGGCTGGAAGGGCATCCGCTGCGTAAAACATATGCTGGATAAGTTGGCGGTTCATTCCGCTGTGGCGACCCCTGATTAATAAAGAGACTAAGCCGAAAAGAAAATGAATCCAGTTAGTTATTCATTCATTTTCCTTCGGCTTAGTCCCTTTTTTCATCAGGGGTCGCCACAGAGGAATGAACCACCAACTTATCTGGCATATGTTTTACACAGTGGATGCCCTACCAGCTGCAACCCAGTACTGGGAAACACCCATACACACTTATTCACACACATACACTATGACCAATTTTGTTTATCCAAGTCAACTATACCGCATGCGGGGGAAACCGGAGCACCCAGAGGAAACCCACACCAACACGGGGAGAATATACAAACTCCACACAGAAATGCCAACTGACCCAGCCGGGACTCAAACCAGCGACCTTCTTGCTGTGAGGCGACAGTGCTACAGGTGCACACTGCAGGTAATTATCGATAATTTGTTAATGTAACATTAAATATGAAATACACATATTTATAATATGAAATAAAGATGTCGTTTGCCTTGGCAAATAGGCAAATAGGATGTGCATATAAAACTAAATGTGCCACTACTTTTCAATTGACACTTAACGCTTATGAAAATAAAAACTAAATAAGTGAGCAGCTTATGTTTTTATAACATGATCACACAAATCGGATCGTTGACAGAAACAAAATAATAAACAGATTTTTCTTCAATTTAATTTTAATTTATCTCCTTAAGGAGCCTATTGCTACAATGCGCTTTTTGGCACCATGTCAAAATGTCTAAAGAAACACTATAATACAAAAGCCCAATCAATGTGTTTGTAATTAAAATACGCTTTATAATGCTTTTATTTGTCCCGAATTAAACGTCAGAGTCTAATACAGAGAATCGTACGAGGCTTTAATAAAGGAATAGTGAAGTGGATTGCGAGGAACGGCTTGTCAGAACCTTCTGCTCTACATACAGCAGGCAGCCTGACACTGAAGAATACTGCTGTCAAATGCAGATCCAGCCATTCTTCACCTCACAACAACACACTTAACTACTCCTTTAGACTTGGAAAGAGCATAGGGTCCATCGGAGAGCTTGTAAATCTACACATCTTTGTTCCGAATTGAAATGGTCAATCTAGACCAAAATCTGTGCTGACTTAAAACAAGACACCGAATTGGCTCACGTGGTCCTTGAGTCCAGTGCAACATCTGCGTATGATTAGTCTCTGTTTTAAGTTAAGTGTCATCTTGGAAGTTGTATGCTGAATATGGCATTTTCTAAAGATCCATAATTAAAACCAAAAGTTGTGTTTGTAAACACCTGGTTTTCAATAGGCTATGTCTCATCCACAGGCTTACTAGCCTATACACCTGTCATGAATAATATGTCCAGACCAGAGTAGGTCTATGCAGAACATTTGAAAAAAAAAATACTTTACAGTACGTTATAAGATTTTTTTTTTTTCTGTGAAGACCACAAGCTATTGTTTTAAAATAACACTCGTTTGATAAGTCTAAACTCACAGTGAAAACTATACTTAAGTCACTTTAAAAAGATCAAAAATGTGTGGCAATTATTATCATTGTGCAAGTTTACCGTTTGTTAATTCGTTGAATTTGGCAGCAACAATGCTAAAAGTATTATAA
>CAIGQW010053321.1:464414-475258 GCA_903798125.1 Danio choprae
ACACACACACACACACACACACACACACACACACACACACACACACATAAAGATGTCTTTATAATAGTGATAAAAGTTCTTCTTTAGTTTAAAAATATAATTATTCTGTTAAATATTTATCTCTGAATTGATTTATACAGAGGTGTTGAATTTATGTACAGTATTTAAGGCGAGTATATTAATAACTGTAATTGTATTCATGTTCTATCAATGAACAGTAATCCTTTTCTTAACTTTTTCAATGGATAAATAATTTAATTTACATTGTAACTAAATACACCCAACACTGGTTCGGTCCAGATCTTATACTGGTATTTGTTCTAAATAACTATAGTATCAAAAACAACTTTAAAAAAAGAAAAGAAAAGGTGTTTGGTCCACTGAAGTAAGCGCAGATAAGAGCTATAATAGCTCCAGTCACATGTCAGACATGCTCTGCTGTGTTTAAAAGGCATGAGACGTGATTGTTCTGCGCTGTTTACCTCAACACACTCGGAGAACAATCAGTTTTATCAGTGCTTGGTGATTATACACTTTGAACTCTCCTCTAAGTGACTGGGGTCACGGTCAACTTAGATTACTGCAATGCATTTGTTTACTGTGCTCATTTTTACTCTCACTGATTTTGTTTTTCAATCCATCGCTTTACAAAGCTTTCAGTGCCCTTGCTAATAAGCCATAGTGTTTGGCAGGCTACGCAGACCAGAACAACTGAATGTGTCTACACTAATCTCCGGTCTAGTGAACATGTACAGGTTTTGAGCAAGAGGAACCAAATGTAAATGATGTTGTTTAATCACTGTGGATCGAGGTGGGTGCCCTGCCAAAGCCAATTGTTGTTCAGGTTACTCACAGAATGACCTCAGTGTTAAAGGGGTTGTTCATCCAAAGCTGAAAATTCTGTCTTCATTTACTCACCCTTCATTTTTCACAAAAAAAACAACAACTTTTCACCTGTTTGATGAACACAAAAGAAGATATTTTCAAGAATGTTGGAAACCGGTAACCATTGACTTTCAACTATATGGAAGTCAGTGGTTACCGATTTCATTCTTCTAAATATCTTACTTTGGGTAAAATGGAAAAAGAAACTCATAAAGGTTTGGAACCACTTGAGGGAGACAACATAGTGAATAAGTATTGTTTTTTTTTTTGGGGTGAACTATCCCTTTAAGTAGTGTGTTAGCATTTTTATATAGATTTAACAAGGCTGTTTTAGGACATTGTTGAATATTACTGGAGAAACTGCTAGGAATAAGGTGGATTAAAGCAAACTGTGCAGATTAAATGCTTTTTGCTTTGAACTCTAAAATTGAACTACATTAGCTTTGTATTTCTCAAAAATTGTTTTGATTATGTGGCCTGTCTGAATACTAGATTCTGATTGGTGTTTAAACTTTCCCCTAAACCCTATACTTTATGCTTTAGGTGAAAGAAAGTAACGTTTGTTAAAGTATTAAAAATGTATGAATGACATTTTCAAGAATGTACTTAGTAGGTAATTATTCACTAATTATAGATTGTAAATTAAAATGTAGAGGCGGCACGGTGGCTCAGTGGTTAGCACTGTCACCTCACAGCAAGAATGTCGCTGGTTCGTGTCCCGACTGGGTCAGTTGGCATTTCTTTGTGAGGTTTGCATGTTCTCCCCGTGTTCACGTGTGTTTCCTCCGGGTGCTCCGGTTTCCCCCACAGTCCAAACACATGCGCTATAGGTGAATTGGGTAAACAAAATTATATGGGTGTTTCCCAGTACTGGGTTGCGGCTGGAAGAGCCTTGGCTGCGTAAAACATATGCTGGAATAGTTGGCGGTTCATTTCGCTGTGGCGACCCCTGATAAATAAGGGACAAAGCCGAAGGAAAATGAATGAATGAAATGAAAATGTCAGAACCCTGTTGTTGTTTTTTTGAGGGGTAAAGTATTTATTTAATGCTTAAATAAATAAATAAATAAATAAATAAAAATGTGCATGTTAAATTTTTAATTCATTCTAAAATTTTAATTCTTCCATCATTTACTTAGGATGAAACTCATAGAAGTTCGTAAAAGTCGAGTGGGAATAAATGGTGACAAAATGTTTATTTTTGAGTGAACTATCCTTTTACCATTTCTCATATACGCTCACATGAAATTCGGGCAAACAAGCTAAATATTACATCTTTTTTGTGTGTTACAGAGTTTTATTTTGAATCATTTTGACTGGATTAATAATCTTATCAACTCACAAACTGGCTGATTTGCTAACCCTGCTGTCTAATACACTTTATGGTATTGGTAATACACATATTTTTGATGCTTATTCAAACTACTTATTTAAAATGAGCTGAATCAACACAATTCTTGAGTTTTTTGGGGGGGACAACTTAATTGTTTTTACAAATTTAAGTGGATTGAACATAAAAAAACTAAGTTAATTTAATCGATTTGTGTTGGGACAACTTGAAGGAATTATGTGGAACCCTGCATTTTTTACAGTGTAAATTATGGTAATAATAATTCAGTATTTTATCTTTGAACAGAATGCTAGATATAGCAAGCCACAGCTGACAAAAATAGAACTGGCAAATGAGCGTGCCATAAGTGGGATATAATCTACACTTATAATCTGCTGTTTGAAATAAGTTTGCTGTTTAAAATAATAATATTATTTGAAATAAGCTGAAACAACACAATTCTTATGTTTTTTTTAAGGACAACTTAATTGCTTTATGGGGGCAGCACGGTGGCGCAGTGGGTAGCACAATCGCCTCACAGCAAGAAGGTCGCTGGTTCGAGCCCCGGCTGGATCAGTTGGCATTTCTGTGTGGAGTTTGCATGTTCTCTCTGTGTTGGCGTGGGTTTCCTCCGGGTGCTCCGGTTTCCCCCACAATTCCAAAGACATGCGGTACAGGTGAATTGGGTAGGCTAAATTGTCCGTAGTGGATGAGTGTGAATGAGTGTGTATGGATGTTTCCCAGTGATGGGTTGCAGCTGGAAGGGCATCCGCTGTGTAAAACATATGCTGGATAAGTTGGCGGTTCATTCCGCTGTGGCGACCCCAGATTAATAAAGGGACTAAGCTGAAAAGAAAATGAATACGCTTATGTAATTCCTTCATGTTGTTCCTACACAGATTGCGTGGAACCCAACATTTTTTAGTGTACACCCAAAAGATGACATTCGCTGTTTATGAGATGAAACAGCTCAATTCTTGAGATTTTTTTAAAGGCACAACTTAATTGATAATAAGCTAACTTAATTCAAATCGATAGCGTGGAACCAAACATTTTTTTGTTTTACAGTGTACTGTGATGTGCATAACACAATTATAAAGCTGGACATACAGCAAAGTTACTTACTTTACGCCACAGGTCAAAAGATTGCACATTCACATGATTTGCATTTGCGTTGTATTGTTCTGCAAACTTGCCGGCAACTTTTCCTTCACTATCTGCTCTAGCTCATCCCCTACAAAATAAAAAAAAGAGAAAAATAATTAAAGTTTAAACACTATTTATATTTGTCGACAAAACTCATTTCCAGCACTTAAGCAAAACCCACAACATCAAACTGGTTTTCAAGATCATGACAAACAAACCCAGTGAAGCGTGTCCAAACATTTGACTTGCATTGTGTTTGCTCTGTGTGTTGCACTTGTTGGAATTAATTCTGTCTCATTGCATTAGCAATGCAAACGAGCTGATTGTCCAAGTCATTTGTTTGTGCCGCATATGTGTGTGTTTGGCCTGCTGGATCAGAGCCTTGATCTGGCCAAATAAACAAAACGTCTAAACAATCAGTGCGCCTCCTCACATTCCAGGTGCACATTTCACTTAGTAATTGAGTTCAGAGAGACAAAGAGAGGAAACAACATCCTTGTTTTACAGTTTAGACAACCTTGATATGCAAGACTTGCCTTCGGGTTTGGTTTAATATAATCAGAGTGTGCTGGAAGACTAAATAAAACCTGATGAGCTTTTTACAAAGTCATCAAGCTGGCTGTTGCAATAATTCAGATGTGTTTAGATATGCTTTTTGTTGTCTGTTCTGTCCACTGCATTATCATTTTTAAGATAGAGATTTATAAATGTTCATGTTTTAAAATATTGTAAGACTTTATTTTAATGTACAATTCATGCTATTAACAAACTACTATTAACTAAGACTTCATTCATTTTCCTTCGGCTTAGTCTCTGATTTATCAGATGTCGCCACAGCGGAATGAACCAGCAACTATTCCAGCATATGTTTTATGCAGCGGATGCCCTTTCAGGCGCAACCCAGTACTGGGAAACACCCGTACACTCTCATTCACACAGGTCACTACGGCCAATTTAGTTTATTCAATTCACCTATAGCGCATGTGTTTGGACTGTGGGGGAAACCGGAGCACCTGGAGGAAACCCACGCCAACACGGGAGAACATGCAAACTCCACACAGAAATGCCAACTGGCCCAGCCGGGACTCGAACCAGTGACCTTCTTGCTGTGAGGCGAAAGTGCTAACCAGTGAGCTTTGTGACCAGTGAGCAGTGAACTTTTAGCTCAATAAACTACTATATAGCTAGTTAGTAAGATAGTAGTTGGTTTTAGGTATTGGGATGTAAATTAAGATCATACTTTATAAGTGCTAATAAACAGTTAACATCTTAAAAGTAGAAAGGTAATAATAAGCCAGAAGTAAATGATGTAAATTTTTACTTTAAAGTGAAAAAAAAATCATTGATTTTCCCAGAACTATATTAAAAAAGTAGACCACTGAAGATAATAATAAATGTATTTTTTTAAGCAGAAAATTGTCATATTAGGGACCATTCACACTCAGAGTGCGTCTTTGCATGTAAAAAAAGGTATTTAGATAAATAAAACTGTATTTAGGAATGGTTTTTGAAAAAATGTGTCTCCTCTGCCATTTTCAGTCAAATAAAAAAAGCTTTTTACAGTTTTGTTTTTGTTTTTTTACAGAATCTTGCATTGCTTGCACCACCTCTAAACTCTTCCGATTGGTCCACTGCTTTTGAATCAACATTGAAGAGCGGTGTTGTATGTAAAAGTTGCAATTCTTTTAACTTGAAACATTCATTTATTCATTTTCATTTCGGCTTAGTCCATTTATTAATCTGGGGTCGCCACAGCGGTATGAACCGCCAACTTATCCAGCATATGTTTTACGCAGCAGATGCCCTTCCAGCTGCAACCCATCACTGGGAAACATTCATACACACTCATACACTACGGACAATTTAGCCTACCCAATTCGCCTATAGCACGTCTTTGGACTTGAGGGGGAAACCGGAGCACCTGGAGGAAACCCACGCCAACACAGGGAGAACATGCAAACTCCACACAGAAATGCCAACTGGCCCAGCCGGGACTCAAACCAGCGACTTTCTTGCTGTGAGGCGATCGTGCTACCCACTGCGCCACCGTGAGGCCCTTAACTTCCTCTTTTTAAAAAAAAAAAAAATTTTAATCAAATGTAGTGCTAAGTAATTAGCTGCTTCCCTAAATTGTCAAGTTGAACTTTACATGTCATTTCAACTTAAATTACATTAAACTTGTATTCCATCGTATAACTTAATAAATATAAAACATAAATATGTTTCAACTTAATTTTAAGTTAAATAAGTAAAAAAAACATAATCTATATTTTACAATGATTCAATTCAATTCAAGTGTATTTATATAGCGCTTTTTACAATGTAGATTGTGTCAAAGCAGCTTAACATGTTCTAGTGAGTTGAAGTTCAGTTTAGTTCAGTTCAGTTCAGTGTGGTTTAAATTTCACTGATGAAGGTGCAAATCCACCTAAGCGCAGCTCCACAAGTCCCTATCCGAGCAGGCCAGTGGCAACGAAAAAAAAAACTTCACCAATTGACGAAGTGAAGGGGGAAAAAAACCTTGAGAGAAACCAGGCTCTGTTGGGCACGACCATTATTCTTCTGGCCAAACTTCCTGTGTGGAGCTGCAGTCTAGGCGCTGGAGGCTGGCGAAGCTGAACGTCCATCGTTGTAGCTGCAGGTGTGGGTAGGGCACCGGCGGGAGGTCAGGCTGGCCCACAGGATCAATGCGTGGACTCATTTGTCAATGTGGCTTTTCAGGAATCAGTCTCATGCCTTCTTATTCCTTCATGACCACCACAGCATCAGCGCGGGGTACGGCATGGTCCAGGATACACCTCTTCACAGGTCTTGATCACATCAATGATGTGTCCCTGATTTAAAAACAAAAAGCAATAGTAATGGTCACAAAAATATTCCATGCCACCTTTAAAATCAAAAGATATACGATTGTTATAGATTTTGTGTGCGCTATTTGTAATGCGTTACACTGTAAATACGATCATGCCTACATATTATCATAAGTTATGATGAACATAAAAAATAAAGTTAATGATGTTTCAATAAAACGTTTAGGTTATAAAAGCTGTTTTAAATCAGTTTTATCAGTGTAATTTTTTACAGTTTTTCTCAGTCGCTTTGGTACATTTCTCAGATCAGAATTGAAGTTTGCAAAACAGTAAGTGCATTTCTCAAAACAATGCAAACAAGTAGCAAAGCACCGTGGATTACCAGCAAAAGCCAGTCTCTTGCTCAAAATCCTTAGTTCATCTCTTCAAACTAAATTTCTGTGTCAATGAACGTGTCAGGGCAGCACGGTGGCGCAGTGGGTAGCACAATCACCTCACAGCAAGAAGGTTGCTGGTTCTAGCCCCTGCTGGGTCAGTTGGCATTTCTGTGTGGAGCTTGCATGTTCTCCCCGTGTTTGCGTGGGTTTCCTCCGGGTGCTCCGGTTTCCCCCACAAGTCCAAAGACATGCGCTATAGGTGAATTGGGTAAGCTAAATTGTCCGTAGTGTATGAGTGTAGATGAGTGTGTGTGGATGTTTCCCAGTGATGGGTTGCAGCTGGAAGGGCATCCGCTGCGTAAAACATATGCTGGATAAGTTGGCGGTTCATTCCGCTGTGGCGACCCCAGATTAATAAAGGGACTAAGCCGAAAATAAAATGAATGAATGAATGAACGTGTCAGTGCCGTCAGAATAACAAGTCATTGTGTATGGATAAGAAAAGTTAGTCATACTGTCTATATAACAGTGTACTCTGGAGGGGTGTTTTTTCTTCTTTTTTTTGCAGTTTGTACTGTAATTTGTTGCCAGATCTTGTCATTGTGATACAGAAAAGAAAAGACAGCACTGCATAGCCCCAAAAAAAAAAAACTATACAAAAGTAGAAATGTGAACATAGGACAATCTCCTAATTCAGATGCACCTTCATTAGAAAGTCAAGATTCACCTGGGAGAAATTTACCAATTCTAGACAGATTTAGTACAATAAGTCTAATTTAAATGTATAGAAAAATGCATCATGACAAAAAATTATGACAACTTGTTCAGACATTTAGCATGTAAAGCCATGAACAAATGATTAAATGTTGTGAGGGGTGAGACTATTCAACAGAGACCAAAATAATACATTTTGACCAACATAACATAAGCAATTGATCATTTGTGTAGGAAACATTAGAGAATTGCACATAATCATTTGCATGGATGTACCAAAGCATTTGCAACATGTGCAAAGGAATGAGAAGCTGCTTTTCTGATGTGCACGAGTGACACAATGATGTGAAGATTGAACAGGAAGTTTTGAGAATGTCAATTCTGATCTGAGAAATGGACCAAAGCCACTGAGAAAAAAACTGTAAAATGACTCATATGCAGGGCCAGAATTGGAAATCTTTTCTTTTCCTGCTATTTCTGAACAGAATATTGTAATAATTCAAATAAAATAAAAACATAAAAAATGTGGATTTATGCAGAATGATTTTGAGAGTATAGGAGCTGAATCCTTAACACATGACATAAAGGTTTTTAATTAAAAGTTTACAATGCAGATCCAATTAGAGCCATTCTCGATTATAATAAATACACTAAAAGACAAAAGAAAAAGATTACTTTACAAACTGTATTGTAGATAAATCATCCAAACATTTACATATTATTCAATTACTGACAATGAATATAAACACTGAACAAATATATATATAAGCAAATAAATAGACTGAATGATGGACTC
Organism: Danio choprae; assembly: GCA_903798125.1. NCBI lineage: Eukaryota > Metazoa > Chordata > Actinopteri > Cypriniformes > Danionidae > Danio > Danio choprae. The sequence goes on from CAIGQW010053321.1 coordinate 472,473, forward strand.
TGCAGAGTTGTGCAGATTCTGTGTGGGCCTACACATAAGGTTAATTTGATTCACCTTAATAATGCAAGGCGGCCATGTATATTTTTTACAGTGTACCCCCAACACTGAGTTCATATAGACATCCAGAAGCTAGACCACAAACTCTTCCTCTCATTAAAACTGGGGGACACTTTCCCCACTTTATTTTCCACCACTTTCCATCACTCAGCCCTGTCTGCAAAACACATTAGACTTATAAAATCTTCTTGCATAAACAGTTCTCCCGTGGGTTGGACAGAAACACCACAGAACAGACCACAATATGACAGTCACCTTCAAAAATCAAAACACGAACAAAACCTCATAACAATAGTCTCATTTGCTGTTGTTGGGCTATTTGCAATAATTTAAACAAGATTATTTTAAAACTGTCATTTAATATTAAGGATAACAACAGTGCAGCCAGTAAATTAATAAAGTGTCAAACAGTGTACACCAGCCTTCTACACTACTCTCCTGTCTGCCTGAATTGCTGTTCCACAGTTTTCAAAATATTATGACTTTTAATCTATGTTAAGTTGCTTTGACACAATCTACATTGTAAAAAGCAATACAGAAATAAAGATGAACTAAAGATGATAAAACGTTAAACTAATAAAAAATACATATTAAAGCACGCAGTGGACATTGAATCAGCTCACTGTGTATTGAATCCAACCCAGGCTCATTCTGAAAACGTACTGTTATATACATTTCTGTAGAGCACCAAATATGTGCCAGGAGCTAAGGTTTTTTTGCAGTTTTTGTTTTCGCAAATCTGCCAGAGGCCGCTGTGTATGCTTTTTCAGACCTCAAATTTCTCTCGCGAGTGTCATTCGCGCCTGCTGTTCTCCTGTAAATCCACCAGAGGCCGCTGTTGACTGACTGACAACTGACTGACTGGTCGACTTACCCACCCTCCTCCTTCCCTAAACCCAACCAATGGTGTTTTCAAAAGCAATCCAGAAAAAGAACCCTCGCCTGATTTTTACCACATTTTCAGACTTTACCACATTCTCACCCTGTTATTTACTTCTTTATTTTTTGGCTTCTGTTTTTGTCTTACCCGCCTTCCGGAACCATTCTTCGCCGGACTCAAACCCTGTCGTCGTGGTCAACTCCTCTCTGCATCTCAAGTCCGCCGACATACATGGCAAGCTAACTGCACAAACTGGTAACAGTGGGAAAGCCGTCCACACGGAGGTAAGCGGTCAGCTGGTAAGCGTGAAAAGTAACAGTGTCATACCGCCTCGAAGCGGTATGCATTTTAAAGAATGAAATGCAGCCATAAGTAGCTCTGGCTACATAATTCGCGATCTTCAGAAATGTATATAGGGTTACGTTTTCAGAATGAGCCTATGTTGATTGAATCTGATCCTGTCTGTTAAAAAGATGAATCTCTTTATCTTTTAGAGGCTTTATGGATGGAGGTGTTGATTGTTATAGCAGATCTCCAACCCTTGTCTTCAGGGTCAGAGGTTAAAGCTCTCATTCAGTCTCTGTGTGGCTGAAGGAAAAGACACTGTCCAGAAACTGAATATATACCGTCTCTCGTCCTGAAGAACTAATGGCGCTGACAGGTCATATGTGAATGTTTAGATCCCTCTTTTATCATTTCTCTACAGGATAAAGACCTGATGGCTCTTGTCCAGGTCACAGGTGCAGTTTATACACTGAATGTGGACTGAAAAATCCTCAGATTAACATTAAAGGAGATCACTGTGGTGTTGTTTGTAGTGTTGAGAAGATGAACTGTTCTGTCGCGCGGGACTTGCTGACTTCAATCTGTGGACAATAAATAAAGAGAAGAATAGAAATTAATAAAATGAAGAAAAATAAATAAATAAATAAAAGATGAGACATGGGGGGAAAGTTTAACCATTTAAAATCACAATACAAACGTCCAAATAGATAAATAAATACAGATCGAAAAGTTATCACTTCAAATTATTTTATTTTTATTATTCATTCACTCATTTTCATTTCGGCTTAGTCCCTTTATTAATTTGGGGTCGCCACAGTGGAATGAACCGCCAACTTATCCAGCATATGTTTTACGCAGCGGATGCCCTTCCAGCTGCAACCCATCACTGGGAAACATCCACACACACTCATTCACACTCATACACTACGGACAATTTAGCTTACCCAATTCACCTATAGCGCATGTCTTTGGACTGTGGGGGAAACCAGAGCACCCGGAGGAAACCCACGCCAACACGGGGAGAACATGCAAAGTCCACACAGAAATGCCAACTGACCCAGCCGAGGCTCGAACCAGCGACCTTCTTGCTGTGAGGCGATCGTGCTACCCACTGCACCCTCTTTTATTATTTAAGAAGAAATTATTTTGTGTATTTTATATTTTAAATATAATATCAAATACAACGTTGTAATAATATTTTTCCATTACTCGTGTGTTTGAAAATGTAAACAAATAATTATTACAATTATAGTATTATTCAAATTTAAGAATAAAAATAACAACTATATACTATTTGACTTATTAGTTCTATGATTATTCTTTAGCTCTTTTATTATAATAAATTACTTAATGCAAATTACATATCCAAAATAAAATGCATAAACATATGTATAATTTATAATGATAATCTATCTGTCTATCCATCCATCCATCCATCCATCCATCCATCCATCCATCCATCCATCCATCCATCCACCTATCCCTCCATCCATTCATCCATCCCTCCATCTATATCCAAAATAAAATCTATAAAAATATGTATAATTAAGAATGATTATTTATC
>CAIGQW010053321.1:497740-511276 GCA_903798125.1 Danio choprae
CACACACACACACACACACACACACACACAAACTGGCTGCCTGATATTGGATAAAAAAGCTGAAATAAAACAATTAGCAATTTTTCCTTATGATACATATTGTGATATGAAAATGTCACCAGATGACTTGAAGAGCTGCAATAATGGAAAGAATGCATTACTTCTCCAATGACTGGTGTGATTATTCTGAAGCAAAGTGCATCTGCCCAAAATATAATAAACAAATTACAAACACAGATAACGTGTTTTGTTTTTTAACAGAGGGTTTGAAGATTCATTGTCTCCTTTTGGGGAAAGTTAGTCATTATGCGGTCTGTCCAACCCCCCCAAAAAGCTCAACATCTTTGATGTAAAAAACTATCCATGGATTTTCACTTAAGACGTCCATTTGTTTTCCTTTTACAAACACGATGCATTGTGAAACTCATTCAATCGAGTGCAAAACGATGGCGTTTGCAAATCACGAGCACAGATGCATCACCCTTCAAATATGCGCTGCGTGCAAAGTGTAACTCCGCTCCAGATTTACCCAGAATCCTCTGACGACGCGTGGCGGATGTCCGTGTGATGGAAAAAAGACCTCACCCTTCGCTAGGATAATGCTCAGCTGTGAGGCTCAATGGAGCGGCTCATGTCAGTTATTTTGCAGCTGTGTGTTGAGTGATATTCTTCACAACGGTCACCAAATGTTCCTGCCCAAGCAGCGACGCCTTGAGAGCATTACAGACTTCCTGGTGGCCTGCGTTTTATAATGGTTTATACCAACATCTGTCTCCGAGACCCCCATCTACACACGCATAAACACACACATACAGTTGAAGTCAGAATTATTAGCCACCCTGTATATTTTTCCCCAATTTCTGTTTAACGGAGAGAAGATTTTTGAACACATTTCTAAACATAATATGTTTAACAACTGATTTCCAATAACTGATTTCTTTTATCATTGCCATGATGACGGCACATAATATTTGACTAGACATACTAGTGTGACTGGTCTTCAATTTACTCTGCGTTGTATGTAAACGAATGGAACCAGGCATATGGATGTCTCTCAGGCCGCTTTTTATTCTGCATGAATAAACGGAAACAAATCATATCACGCTGAATCTGTGACCTTCTTTCAAATTTGTCATCGATCTCTCCTCAATGGCTTTTGCCGCGAACTGATATAACCAAGTCAAACAGTGTTTAACATACTCCATAAAAAGAGTAAAACATTATACATTAATTCAAAAGCATATTAGAAGCATGAATGAGAACATACCTGCATGAACAAAAGGAAACAAATCACATCAATCTGAATCTGTGGCCTTCGTTCAAATTTGCCTCCAAAAATACATGCTTCATATTATTTACAAAACCCTCATACATGTTTAAATATGAGACAAATGCATTTTAGAACAAAATTACATGTATTAATATGATAAACAAAATTCATATGATTCTTTTTAGACGGAGCTTCAGTGGAACTCACCTCTCCTCAATTGCATTTGCCGCGAACTGAGGGAGAGCAGCCGGAACCGGAAAACAACACTTAAAGAGACCACGTACCAATCCATTGAAAACAAACACAACTATGCAATCATTAAATCTGAAATATAAGATATTTAAAGAACAACTTAGAGAATATGAAATTAAATAAAAATAATTAATATAAATTTATTGAAATTAATATATATAATATAGGCAAGGCAAGTTTATTTATATAGCACATTTCATACACAGTGGCAATTCAAAGTGCTTTACATGAAAAGGAATAAAAAAGACAAGTATAAAAAATAAAAACAAATAATAAAATATAGCACCTGTTACACTAGTATTCAGCTTAAAGTGACATTTAATGGCTTAACTTGGTCAATTAGGGAAGTTAGAGTAATTAGGCAAGCCATTGTATAATGATGGTTTGGTCTGTAGACAATCAAAAATATTGCTTAAGGGGGCTAATAATATTGACCTTAAAATGATTTTAAAATAATTAAAAACAGCTTTTATTCTGTCCGAAATAAAACAAATAAGACTTTCTCCAGAAGAAAAAATATTATAGGAAATACTGTGAAAAGTTCTTTGCTCTGTTAAACATAATTTATATTTAAAAAAGAAAACAAAATTCACAGGAGGGCGAATAATTTGACTTCATCTGTACGTATTTCCCCATAGGCTTGATAGCAGCGAGTTATGAAAAGGCGTTCGCTCTGATGGAAAGAGCGAGAGACGAGGCCTGCCAACAGCGTCCGTTCCATCAATCCGGCACAGGCACGCGTTTGCCAGTGATCCGTTCCGTGAGATATGTAGTCGGGATGTGGGATTTCTTTCTTTTTTTTTATGAAAGGCTCTTAACCCAGAAGGAATGGATTTGCAGGCCTGCTTTGATCCCTCCTTTATGATTCTTTTATTTGTTTTAGCCACATCCCTTCTCTAAGCCGCACTTGGTGAAATGTGCTTTGAATTACGAGTTTTGGGGGGGGAGCGGGTCCTGCGGATTTCTCACTCCGCCGCAGGAGGCAATGTGGTGGGCCGGGGTGCAACTGATCACCACCCTACACTGATAAACGCTGTGCTTTTCTGTTAATATCGTATGTGATATTTTTATGCTGACACTGTATTTATACGGGGAATCTCATATATTTATTGCTATTTATATTTATATTGCTGTTTCTGTGGCACTCAAAAATATTTTATATTATTTCTAAACATGATATTTTAACCTTTGGTGCTGTTCATGTGACGATCAAAAACTTTTTTTCTGGCAAGTGACTCTTCTGAAGAAAGACAACCTGACTATTCTGAAGAAGTGCAAAATACTGTTTTAACTGAAAATGAACAATATATAATTCATTCATTCATTTTCCTTCGGCTTAGTCCCTTTATTCATCAGGGGTCGCCACAGCGGAATGAACCGCCAACTTATCCAGCATATGTTTTACACAGCGGATGTCCTTCCAGCTGCAACCCAGTACTGGGAAACACCCATACACACACACACACACACACTCATACACTATGGCCAATTTTTTAGCTTTTATTCAATTTTATTCAATATTCGGTGACGACAGTATTAACCACTGAGCCACCATGTCACCCCATAATTTATAATATATAATAGCAAATGTAAAATAAAATAAATATATATATTTTTGGGGCATTCCGCTGTGGCGACCCCAGACTAATAAAGGGAATAAGCCAAAAAGAAAATGAATGAATGAATATATTTTTGTTTATTTTTTTAAAGAACTTTTAAAGAAAGATTTTCAATCAAATAAACATGGCTGCGTGATGCTGAGATTTATGCTTATTCTTTTATCATATCTGTAAATATTAAATAATAATTATTATTATAATATTAACCTTTTATTTGCTACTTTTTATATAATAAATATAATTTATATTAAGACTACATTATTATAATATACAGTTGAAATCAACATTATTAGCTATAATATTTATTATATAACTATATATATTTTTTCTTCTGGAGAAAGATATTTATTTTTGTTTGGCTGGAAAAAAAAGCTGTTTTTAATAATAACTTTTAAGATCAATTTTACTAGCCTGCTTAAGAATAAACCCCTGTTGTCCGATGACTTGCCTACTTAACCTAACATGCCTAGTTAACCAATATAACCTAGTAAAGACTTTAATTAGCATTTTAAGCTGAATACTATTATCTTGCACAATAGCTATTGTTATAGCTGAGACAAAAAAAATGGTATTAGAAAATAGCTATTAAAAATATTATGTTTAAAATCATGTTGAAAATATATATTTCCATTAAGCATCACTTAAGAAAAATATTTTCTAAAAATGTAATTAAAATGGCCAATACATTTAGCCTTCAACTGTAAAACAGATATTGACTCACATAGTGCACATTCAAGATTTTTCAATTATTTTTCATTTATTCATTATTTATTAAAGACTTTTCAAGACTTTTCAATAATTCCTTCCTTATTAATTTAATTTGGTATTTGTCAATCACCTGTCCTACAAAATAAACTTATATTACTTATAAAAAATATATTTGGTTTATTAATCAACATAATATTGGCATTGAAAGATTTTAATCAAACACTAATCCTGTAAAAGCACTTGTTGTCAATGAAGGACCTCAAGAGCCACACTGATGAACCAGTAGGCGTACATAAAAGCCAGAGTTTGGAAAACACTTCATTAAAAGCGGTGTTCAGTTCATGCCCCTGTTTGACACGTGTCAGGCCTGTTTGTGATCGTTCACATTTTAGGAAGTGGTTTGCCATCAGACATGCATCGCACGTGTGTTTACTCCAAAACTGCCCTGTAAACAAAGATCATCTCTCAGCGGAAGTGAGCCTCTGGTGGATACTGTACAGACTGAAGAAGGAAATAAACAAGCTGCACGTAAACACAGACCAAGAAAATAAACCTTACCGGAGAAACACACACTGCATCATAACATCTGCGGCTGGCGTCCAGACTGTTGGGTAAATGGGAGCATGTTTCGTCTGGGAAAAAGCCAAGGCCTCGATCGCTCGTCTTCGGTTTCCACCAGCTTCACCGGGAGAGCAATGAAGTCTGTAAAAGACAAAATGCCATGAGACAAGGCTTTTATCATGGCCTGCTGAGTCTCCAGGCTTAGATGAAGAGGTGTTTTATGATACTGTCAGGACGCCACATTCTCCAGTGACTAAAACGGAGTTGTTTTGATGGAGGTAGAGCACTCCGGTAAATAAAAACTTAAGTAGGTACTTCTCGATGTGTTTGTGCATTCATCAAGTCAATAAAGAAAAGTTTAGATGAAACTGAATAAGCCATTGAATAATAAATGTTCGGTACATGGAAATGACATAAAGCGAGCCTCAAACACCATTGTATCCTTAATCTCACATAAAGGTTATTGCACACTGAATCCAAAATTTCCGCACGTTAAAAAATAAATTCGACCTCACGTTTCCAGAACTGCTTTCCGGAACCTTCCAACCCAGGCTCATTCTGGAAACGTAGCCCTATATACATTTCTGGAGAGTGCCAAATACGTGCCAGGAGCTACGTTGTTTTTTGCAGTTTTTGTTTTCGCGAATCCACCAGAGGCCGCTGTGTACGCTTTTTGAGACCTCAAGTTTCTCTCGAGAGTGCCAATTTCGCCTGCTCTTCTCGCATAAATCCACCAGAGGCCGCTGACACGTTTACAGGATTTACCACATTCTCACCCTGATATTTACTTGTTTATTTGTTTTTTTGGCTTTTGTTTTTGACTTACCTGCTTTCTGGAACTGTTGTCCACCGGACTGGAACCCTGCCTTCACAGTCAACTCCTCTCTGCGTCTCAAGTCCTCCGATGTACGCGGCGAGCTACTGGACAAACTGGTAACAGCGGGAAAGCCGTCCATACGGAGGTAAGTGGTCAGCTGGTAAGTGCAAAAAGGAACGGCGTTATATCGTCCAGTAGTGTTCATTTTAAAGATAGAAATGCAGCCATATGTACTTCTGGGTACATAATTTGCGATCTTCAGAAATGTATGTAGGCCTACGTTTTCAGAATGAGCCTGTGTTAAATCTTTTCATCATAAAATCAGATTGGGTTTAATTTTTCCCATTTTTAGCACCCGAAAAAGCATTTTGAGAGGTGGTTTTGACAATTTAGGGTCACCGTACAAGGGAAAGACCAAATCCAAAATGGTATTGGAGAAACTAAACAACTTGGGCTGTTTCTCAATATGTGTTCTTGTCTATACTTGTGTTCTTGTGTCCTTGTGAAATGTCATCAGCTATCACCGAAGTACAGTTCCAGTTCAAAGTTCACATCTTGCTAAGTACAGATGATTCCCAGATGTGCACTTGCTCCGCCCCTTTTGTTGAGGATGCATCAAGAGTTGACGTCTGAACTTGTTTGCATAAGGTATCCCATCATGCAATGCAACCCAACCAAAGAAGGTTAATAGTGGAAGAGAAAACCCGCAAGTTTTTTTTTTTAAAAGGCAGCATTTGATTGGCCACAATGTTTCCTAATGAGATTACAACAATATTTTTTCTTATTATTTTTAAGTTTATCTTTACTTACTATGTATGTGGGTATGTAATCACAGAAATCAGCACATTTCCAAATATCTCATCTCATCATAGCTCATCATCAGAATGCAAAATTCGGGAAAGACAGATTATAAATGTATTCAGCGCCAGAGGCATAAGGTCTGTATCTTTTGTTAGTTTAAGATGTATATTGTGACATTGGCTGTGTATGTGTGTAATCAGGCAACAGACACAACAGCAGACTCCTGAATTTAGGCGTTTAATACTTGCTAATACATGCTAACGTTATTTTTTTCTTGAGTGTAAGGATGCCAGTAAACTTTAGAAAAAAGCAGACATTTTTAGCAACATTGCTCCTGTCTTAAGTGTCAATTAAATATGATTGATATGATTTGCTGCAGGGAGGCGCAGTGGGTTGCGCTGTCGCCTCACAGCAAGAAGGTTACTGGTTCGAGCCTCGGCTGGGTCAGTTGGTGTGGAGTTTGCATGTTCTCCCCATGTTCCCCAAGTCCAAAGACATGTGCTATAGGTAAATTGGGTAGACAGATTATAAATTTATTCAGCGCCAGAGGCATAAGGTCTGTATCTTTTATTAGTTTAATTATATTATGAAATTTGCTGTGTATGTGTGTAATCTGGCAACAGACACATCTAGACGTTTAACACTTGCTAATACATACTGACATGTTATTTTTCTTGAGTGTAAGGATGCCAGTTAACTTTATAAGCTCATCTGTTAGGTTGATATTAATTCCTGACGCTGTTTTCAGATTTGTTAAACCCACAAAATACGACTCTAAATACATCTCTGTCAGTCCCTTTCGTTAAGCATAAATATATTTTAGCCTATATTTCATCCACAACAATTCATTCACTTCTTCTAGTTAAAGTAAGCATCTCCCACAGTTGAACTACAGATCATTTAACAAGGAACCTTCTCACTTTGTTCAAATATTTGTTAACAATAAAAATATGATTAATTTACACGCGTGGATTTCATATTACACTTGGTGTGTAACATTAAATTAGTGCACTCTCTGGAACCTTTCAAATAAAATAATGGATTTTAATTTCTTCCTGACCATATCAGAATGTAAACTGTAAGTAAAATCAATTATAATCTTGTCCATTTATATTCAAGAATCCCTAAAACATTCTATTAGAAAAAAGCAGACATTTTAGCATCATTACTCCTGTCTTCAGTGTCAATTTAATATGATTAATATGATTTGCTGCACAAGAAACATTTATTATTATTATTTCTATTATTATTTTTATTACTATTGTTATTACTACTACTACTACTACTACTACTATTATTATTCATTCATTCATTTTCTTTTCGGCTTAGTCCCTTTATTAATCTGGGGTCACCACAGCAGAATGAACCGCCAACTTATCCAGCATATGTTTTACGCAGCGAATGCCCTTCCAGCTGCAACCCATCTCTGGGAAACATCCATTCACACTCATACGCTACGGACAATTTAGCTTACCCAATTCACCTATACCGCATGTCTTTGGACTTGTGGGGAAACCGGAGCACCCGGAGGAAACCCACGCCAACACAGGGGAGAACATGCAAACTCCACACAGAAATGCCAACTGACCCAGCCGAGGCTCGAACCAGCGACCTTCTTGCTGTGAGGCGAACGTGCTACCCACTGCACCACCGTGAGGCCCACTATTATTATTATTATTATTATTATTATTATTATTATTATTATTCATTCATTCATTCATTTTCTTTTTGGCTTAGTCCCTTTATTAATCTGGGGTCGCCACAGTGGAATGAACCACCAACTTATCCAGCATATGTTTTACGCAGCGGATGATCTTCCAGCTGCAACCCATCACAGGGAAACACCCATACACACTCATTCACACACATACACTCAGACAATTTAGCTTACCTAACTCACCTATAGCGCATGTCTTTGGACTTGTGGGGGAAACCGGAGCACCTGGAGGAAACCCACGCCAACACATTATTATTACTATTATTAGTATTATTACTACTACTACTACTACTGTTATTATTATTATTATTATTACTACTATTATTTTTACTATCAATTTTATGAAAAGGTTAACAGATGAACCGCAATATTTTGTTTTATGAAAATATCCTAAAAACATTAATGCCTTTATGGTTACTTTTAAACTATTGCCTGCTGAATTACAGGAATTATTTTAATTAAAGTAAATTCTAAAATAAATTTAAAAATAAAGAGCTTATTGCCAAGTTTGCTTCCACACGATGTATGATAAAAAATGGGGCCCCTTCCTTAGATGTATATTTTAACAATGTCCCCCACAATCCAAAGACATGCGCTATAGCTGAATTGAATAAGCTAAATTAGCCATAGTGTATGTGTGTGAATGCAAGAGTGTATGTGTGTTTCCCAGTTCCCAGGTGGTAGGACATCTGCTGTGTAAAACATATGCTGGATAAGTTGGTGGTTCATTCCGCTGTGGCGACCCCTGATGAATAAAGGGACTAAGCCGAAGGAAAATGAATGTAATAATTTATTTCTCCTTCCTTTCTACATGTCATTCTATTTTGTTACTTATTCCATTAGTCTGGCTCTGACTCTTTTGATGGTGCTGTATAATTGCTGTATTGTTTGCTAGTGTTTTGGTGCATGTTCTAGTTGGCATCAGGTAATAACACTGAGATAATTTTGTTAAATATGATGTACACTATCGGGTGGTATGTCTTCATAAAAACATTCCACACACAAGGGGATTTTCCTGGTTATGATGCTCACAATAAATGAGTAAATCTTAACCAATATAAGGCAGTATTTAGATGTTTTAGTCATTTTTTTCAAAGCTCCACAATTATGTATTTAAAAACAAATGGCTTTGCCGTCAAGCAAGACAGCTGCTTGTACACAACTGACGTGCACTTCACTTCAAAATAGCTCTACCACCACCAAACGGATGATGTATGAAACTTCCCAACAGATTGTCCATATAAATCACATCGGGATCCACCCTGCTCCATTAACTCTCTGGCACGGAGCTGCCCATTTAGCCTTTGTGTATCAAAATAAATCCATACCCAGCTAATGAATGAAAGCCGCTTGGAAATGGTCTGTAAAAGTACTTGAGCGCCACAAAAGCAGGTGCAGCGGGAGGAGCAAGACAGGCTGATTACTGCTGTCTGCCATCAGGATGATCTCCGATAGAGAGAAAGAGACCAGAAGAAGCAGACCTGATCCTACATGTGGTATGCATTTGACACTATAAACACACACACACATCAGTTCTCTGGCAAACCTCCCACCCATCAAACACTGAGGGAAGAATAACAGTGCGGAATGGACTGTTGCATGCAAAGCACACTCCACCTACAGCCGGCCTTCAACGCTTTTATCAAAGAAACATGCCGCCCGTTTGCGGAGGATGTGGAAGTGCGCTGAGATAAATAAAACGCCATCAGGGGTTGAAATGTTTATGCAGAACGTTCGGCTAGTTTAGTTGAGTCAGGCCACACCGAAAGCTTCAGCAAACTGTCAGCTCAGAGCAAAAACAAATCGCACAAGCAAACTAAATCTGAATTCTTATTTGGGAGGGGGCATGGAATAAAGAAGGCCATTGTGACAAAGACAATCAACAATTTTGACAATTGTTTTTTATTTGAATTGTGAGGTAACAGTCTCAGAAAATACATGGTTCCACACATTTGATTTGTGTCAGGATAACATGAAGGAATTAAGTTTATCTTACTTTTTATACATTTAAGTGGGCTGAACTTAAAACATTTAAGTTGTCCCTGTGTTATTTCAGTTCATTTTAAATAAGTAGTTTGAACTAACAGAAAATGTCATTTTTAAATGCATAATGGAGAGATGCACACATAGAATTCTGAGGAAAATATCTAAAATTTCTTGATAGTGTAAACCAGGGGTGTCAGGGGACTCAGTTCCTGGAGTGCCGCAGCCATGCACAGTTTAGTTCCAACCCTGCTTCAACACACTTACCCATACCTGTCAACATTTGTCTCCGGGAGACCGGGGGTGGCAATGTGTGTTTGTCTATATAACACAGTTGAAAACTGGGTTAGTAACTGTACTGTTAGTAACTGTACTATGGACTGGGTTTCGGGGCGGCCGCTGCGATCAGATACTACACCAAAGTTGGCAACCCGGGGGTGTTACAGACTGTAACGTTACCAAAAAGCTGAGGACCAGGGGCGAGGTGAAATTACGGTGAGTTTTCCGGGAGGAATAACAAAATGGGAGGGTGGTGGAAGATGGGTCTGAAATACGGGAGACTTCTGGGAAAAAACGGGAGTGTTGGTAAGTAAGCACTTGTAGGTTTCAAACAAGCCTGAAGAACTCAATTAGTTTAATCAGGCGTGTTTAATTAGGGTTAAAGCTAAACTGTGCAGAGCTTCGGCCCTCCAGGAACTGAGATTGACACCTATGGTGTAAACTAAACTCAGAACAAAAAAACAAACAAAAAAAAAAACAGTTCACAATTTCATTATTTTGAGTTATAAAAAAAAAAGGGAAAAATGAATCCCAGGATGTAGAATTGCGTAAGATAAGTCAGAATTTTGAGAATATAAACTCAATTTGATAAAAGTTAGAATTGTGGGATGCAGAAATCCAAGATGTAAACTCAGAATTCTAGAAAATAGTTAGAATTGTGTGGTAAAAAATGGCAGAATGGGCCTCACAGTGGCGCAGTGGGTAGCACGTTTGCCTCACAGCAAGAAGGTCGCTGGTTCGAGCCTCGGCTGGGTCAGTTGGCATTTCTGTGTGGAGTTTGCATGTTCTCCCCGTGTTGGCGTGGGTTTCCTCCGGGTGCTCCGGTTTCCCCCACAAGTACAAAGACATGCACTATAGGTGAATTGGGTAAGTTAAATCGTCCGTAGTGTATGTGTGTGAATGGGTGTGTATGGATGTTTCCCAGTGATGGGTTGCAGCTGGAAGGGCATCCGCTGCGTAAAACATATGCTGGATAAGTTGGCGGTTTATTACGCTGTGGGGACCCCAGATTAATAAAGGGACTAAGCCGAAAAGAAAATAAATGAATGAATGAAAATGGCAGAATTGAGAGATTTGACATTTCTGAATGTCAATTTAAAATTCCTTAAAATGTCAAAATTTTGAGATGTAAACTCAGATCTTAAAAGAAAAAGTCATATACAAAAAAGAGAAACTGTTTTTAAAGTAAGAATAGACTGTAATCTCAGAAATCTAAAAAGTCAGAATTCTGCTCAATATTGTGCAATTCTATATTTTTTCTTAAATTCTTAAGAATAAAGAGAGATTTCCAAAATGTAAACTCAGAATTCCAAAACACTCATTTCAATTTTATTATTTAGAATTCTGAGGATAAAATCAGAATTGAGAGATTACGTCATTTCCAAAAAAAACTGAATCCCGAGATGTCAACATAGAATTCCACAAAATAAAATATGTAGACGCAGAATTAAAAACTAAAAAAGTCAGAATTGTGAGGAAATAGGGAGTATTTCGCAACAAAAAAAAGAAAAAGAAAAGAAAGAATAAAAATAAAAAAACATTGTACATTGTCTTCATATTTTTCTAGAATTCTTAATGTAAACTCAAATTTCTAAGTAATTTTTGTTAGGGTGCTTTCACATCTGTGGTTCTGTTCATTTGGACACCACAGATTGCTTTGGTCTGAACCAGTTGAAAAGAACTCAAATGCAGTCATATGACAAAATCCACATCACTCATTGGCCAGATGTTATTGAACGTGTTTCCTAAACTGCTTTTCGATTGGTCAGAATTAACGTGAGGGAAAATGCCAAAGGAACTCCCGCAAGTAAACAAACCGGCAGACACAAAATGTCGCTTTTTACTATGGAGGGAAGACTGCGCTGGCTGATTGTATCCCTGGTCATAGTATACTATATAGTTTGTATACATCACTTTAGACAAACTATACACTTGGAGAATGAAGCGCGGCTGCGGCTGGAAAACAATGTTTTAATGCATTGCAAAAGGCCGCATCGCAGGTCACTTCAGGAGAAGGTGTGAATTAATTTAGCTAAACTGCGACATGGTCATCTTCCGAAAATATTACCAAAGATCCATCGGGTAATGTTTTTCCCTCTCTCTCTGTTTAAAATTGTTGGTAAAGCGCTGTCAATAAATATTTTTCCTCCATATCCCATAATGCACAGCGCATCGGACTACTGCAGCTGGATTAGTCCAAAAAGGCGCAGTACTTTTTGCGGTTGGGTCTGTTAGTTCGGATCATGGTCCCACCACAAACGAACCGCTCCAGGGTTCGTTTGAAAGCGTACCAAGACCACCTCTTCAAGGAGGTCTCAATACGCTTTTTTTGGCACTCGAGTGCGATTGATACATTTACACCTGCTCAAGCAAACCGCACAAAGAGGGAAAACGAACTCTAGAGCGATTCAACCGAACTAAATAAAGCAGGTGTGGAAACACCCTTAAAGTCCTCAGTAATTTATATTAAGAAATTGAGACTAAGATTTTTGTAAAAAACAAAACAAAAAAACCCCAGAAAAATTGTGTGTAAATTTGAAATTCCAAATAAAACGTACAGAACGTAAACTCAGAACTCCCAAGAAAATGTCAAAGCTATGTGATATAAAATGTAAACATAAAAATTGAGTCCAAATATTGTGAGATGTAACCTGATATTCTAAAGAAATAATAAAAATAATTGTGAGATGCAAATTCAGAATTCTAAGAAACATAAAACTGTCAACAGAATAAGCTGCATGATTGTAAAATCAACGTGATACAGTCCCTCATCACAATCTTCTCCTTTTTTTATATGAGATAATATCCACCTCTCCGCTCTTGTTATCTCACATAAAGCAGTTCTGCAAATACACAAAAACCCATCAAGTCAAGCTCCACTGGATACAACTTTATAAAATGTCTGCGCGATGTGAGCTGCTTTGGACATGCTCCTGATCATCAGCTTGATTTAGTGATGAACGGAAAGTCAGATGCTGTTTGTCCACGTCGAGGGACGTCCAGCGTGCGAATGAGATCACAGCGCAGTGAGCAGCTGTTTCTCCAGTTCCTGAAGACCTGCCCTCCGCTTCCTGCTGCAGGCCGTAATGCACGGAGCAGACGCTGCGCAACTTTAACATGACTGGATCGAAAACAAGCAAACAAACACATCAAACGGCACATCCTCTCAGGAGGCAATCACAGGAAGTAATGTCAATCAAATCACTTTAGCTGTGTGTGGATGACATCGTCCTGACGCTCAGGCCATCACTCAGAGTTTAATGAGAAATGCATGGTCTGAAATGGTAACTTTTGAGAAGTTTTGTTTGTTGAGAGTATTTTTTTTGCATTTATTTTGGAGAAGATATCAGTAGTCGCATATCTTTTTACTTGTTGGCACTGACAAGATGAGATGGGGAAAAAAGCTTATTAATAGTTTTCATTAATTGTCATTATTTAATACTTTATAGAGTATATATGTTATTATTCCTTCATTTAACTTTCCTTCGGCTTAGTCCCTTATTTATCAGGAGTTTATACTTAATTATTA